>PVJD01003372.1:0-165645 GCA_004026545.1 Mormoops blainvillei | reverse complement strand
TTAATTAATGCTACCTATCCTCTAACATATATCTGTTTCCATATTCTCTCTCCTAGTTAACCAGTGTCCAAATGAGAGGCCTGGGAGTCCATTTTATCTTTCTTTCTTTCTTTCTTTCTTTCTTTCTTTCTTTCTTTCTTTCTTTCTTTCTTTCTCTTTATATCTTTATAAATTTAAAATTCTTTCTCCAGAAAATTTCCAGATACATAAAAATTACTCCCCAATTGCTTCAGTTGGTAATATTCTTGACTTGTTTTAAAAGCTAAATCAGGATGCTCCTTATGCCCAGATTAGTTTGCTAGGGTTGCGGTGACAAAGTATCACAAATTGACTGGTTTAAAACAACAGAAATTGGCTCTCTCCCAGCTCTGGAGACCAACTATCTGCAATCAAGATGCTGGAAATCACTGGTATTCCTTGGCTGTGGGCACATCACTCCAACCCCTGTCTCCATCTTTACGTGGTGTTCTCTCTATGTCCCTGTGTCTTCCCAGGCCTGTCTTCTTGGACGGAGACTAGTCAGGCTAGATTAGAGACCTGCCTGACTCCAGTGTCATGGCCTCATCAAAATAGTACATCTGCAAGAACCCCACCCAATTCCTAAATAAGGTCACATTCTGAGATACTGAAAATTAGGACTTCGGTACATCTTTTGCTGGCAGACATAATTCAACACGTGCTCCCAGTCAAAACCCTTCAATGGACCTTTTTCCCTTTAGGATAAAATCCAAGTTCCCTTGTCCCTTTCTGTCTCTCAAGCCTCACACACACTCTAAATTCCAGAGATTCAAAACTGCCTATCGTTTCACTGCATATTTATATTCTCTCTTGCTTTGCCACATGCTGTAATCATGAAAATTGGAATGTATACTACACTGCTACGTGTTAGATACACATTAATATAATTTTTACAACACTGTAAGGTATAGGTAATTCCACTTACTCCCATTTTTCAGAGGAAGCAAGCAAGTCCAGAGAAATCAAACAATTTACCAAAGGCCGTGGGCATGGGGTAGGGGAGCCAGGATGAAAACCCGGGCAACCTGGGGCCGAAAGCTTGCTCTTATAATTGCATCACATGGGGAGAGGTTGAAGGAGAGACCGTCACAGGAAACACCTTCAGGACAGTTCAGGACTTCCCTCATTCAAATCTTCCTTTTCACGCCAAAATCCCTACCCCTCTCCTGCCACTTGCAGTCTGATTTTGCTACCTCTGCCACATATTCCTCTGTCCCACTGTGTATCTGCACAACCTGAACACTTCTCAGGCCCCAGGTTATTCAGTCTCTGCATGGAGTATCATTTTTTAAAAAAACACAGCTCAGCAACCGAAAGTAATTAAAAACTAACTCCATTTTTTATTTGTGGCTTCTGAAGGGCAGAAAAGCAGATCCAATTAATAATCCACGATTCTCCAAAGCCTCGATCCTGAGCAACCTTAACCACTCATTCTCCAAGCTGGTACAGGGCTACTCATTCAAATCCCCAATCAGAAAACAAACAAACAAACAAATAAAAAAGTAACAAAAACCCAGTTCCCAAACTACATGATTCCTTCTCACTCTTTTTCCATCATATTTATCTATCCTGCAGATTTTCTGATGTTTGTTTGGGTTTCTACTGCAAACAGGAATTTTTCAAAGGATCACTGTGCACTGGCATGTGAATAAATCCTGTCCCTATCACACCTCTCATAAAACTTTTATCAGCACTGGGTGGTGTCACTCAGTTGATTGAGTGTTGGCCTGCAAACCAAAGAGTCACCAGTTCGATTCCCCAGTCAGGGCACATGCCTGGGTTGAGGGCCAGGTCCCCATTGGGGGATGCACAAGAGGCAACCACACATTGATGTTTCTCTCCCTCTCTCTCTCTCTCTCTTCTTTCCTCTCTGTCTAAAAATAAATAAAATTTTTTAAAAAACTCATCACATCATGTATTATCATTCACCAGCCAAGCATACTTTATTCTAATACTTTCTCTCATGTGGGAAAACTTAAATGACCATTCATTTTCTTCATAATTAATTGTAAAACCACGCTACTTCAATCAGTGCAATCTAAGTTCAAGCATCAAGCTAGTAATATTGAAAATATGCACTTATAACTACATATTTCAGTTAACTATAAAATATTTTATTACTCTTTTAGAATGTATGAAACTCCTGAACCAACCAGGAGCTTGGGACTGTGACATCAGCAGTTGGCATTTCACAGCTGTTTAGAGGTTGTGTAAGTTAACATGTAAAAGGAGTAACACAAAGTACTGGGAAAGCTATTTTTGCATAAAAACACAGTATATTTTTAGATTAAACACTAAATTTCCATGCAAGACCTTGGTATACAAGAACACAACAAGCAGAGATCTATCTATTCAAAACACCAACGTTTAGATCCAAGGCATTGTGGAAGGATTGAAGTCATTGCTGATAGTAGCCCGCTCATCAGCTCTTAATTAATAGGCGCTATTCACACCTAAAATATGTTTACATAGCAAAACTGGGTTAAATGTTATGTGTTATGTAAACAGTGAAACTTATAAAGATAGTACTCCCTTGGGGGAGAAGATAGGTATCTTGTATGGTTGGGTAAAGGGCATAAGGCAAAACCTGATACAAAGTACTCACTATGTGGTAATTAGTATCACTGTTTGTAGAATAAATAAAGCCACTCATCTCTCCAAGAGGGAATGAAAGAGATCCAAGAAATAACAAAGTAGGAAACAGAAGCCAAGACCAGAGCCAAGAGAAGATCTTAGTCAACACAGGCGAGAGGCTTGAGCCAGTTTGATGTCCTGGTCCCAAAGTTGTGCTGGTAAGTGGCGAGGGGTAGCAGCTGAGCTGAAGATCTGAGCACAGTGTCTCTTCTTTCCTGTCTTCCCTGGTTCCATTTGAAAGCCAAGTGGACCAAATGGAATGGTTTGAGAGATAGCGTTGCCCTGAAGTGTAGTCCCTCTTGGGACCCTAGAGACCCACGTGGTCCCCCATGCCTCCTCAGTACTACTTGTGCTCTGCATTCCATTGTCTGTCCCTTGCTCACTCTGTTCTGAATGCTGCCATTCTAGCTTTTTTCCTTCCCTCACCACCATCTATTCCTAGATTCTGACTTTTTCCCACCCTTTCTTCTTATCCACCCATAAAAATTTTTTTTGCTTATTACAGATGATCAATTATGCAGAACTTCCACGTAGCAGTTTTTTATCATTTGTATGCAAAATGGTTGCATTGTATTTGAGAGATGCAATCCTGAAGGCTGCACTTAATTTGAAATATGCATTTGTAAAACTAATCCTGCCAAATGACGGCAGATATCTCTGTTTATCAGCTAAAGTGCATGGCCATGTGGCAGTCACAATGTCAACACAGCTCATTCCTCCTGCCAGCACTGGGATTCTTGAAAAAAACTTCCAATTCAGGGCATTTGCATAATCTTGTATTATGTTCATAAAAGCCAGACTTTGTATTTTAATTGCTCAGTTTGGGATTTACATTTTTCACAGTTGTATTCATATGGCTATATGTTACATGGTGATAGGGCTATTTATTTTGCAGGCAAATTAAAGGAGTAATATGGAGTCTTGGAAAAATATCAAGAAGACCTAAGTAAGGTGAAGTAACGAGCTAGCTGCCTTGTTATCAGAGATGTGCAGGTTATCATTTGGTGCAAAGGACTGACTATTGAGAAGGTACATGACATGATTCCGGGACTGATTCAGCCAACAAGCGAGAAATGAGGACCTGTTATCCTGCCTGGTGACGTCCAGGAGGCAACAGTCGCAGGTGGACATTTCACTCATTTTGTGAGCAAAGGCGTCTTATTCCAGCCCCAAACACACAAAACCAATGTTTGTTGGATAACCTAGTATATCTCATAAATTATTTTAAGCATTTAAGGCATGGAGAAAAAAATAAGTTAATCCTTGCCACCAAGAAGCTAATAAAAGAGTCCAGAGACATACATAAAAATATTTATAGTCCGTTGGGGAAATTCCTATAATGACCATACGTATAAGGTGTAATAAGAGCATAGGGGAACTGGTCTGCTAAATCTATCTTGAAATGTTGGAAGTTTTGAACAAGGGAATTCTAACCTGGCCACAATGGAATAGATAACACAGAGCAAAGATTGGCAGCCTACATAGAAGGGTTTAATTCCCTGGACCACATAGTCCAGGTAAGATTCAAGGATGGCCTAGAAGAGTAGGAGGGCGGGGTGGAAGTGGGAATTGGAAAGAGGAAATAGATATGAGATTGTTTAGGGAAAACCTAAAGTATTTGATCCATCTGTGAATGTGGAGAAATGGGAAAAAACTAGGTCGGTGGGAGGGTGGAGATGGGGAGGGGAATGGAATCTCAGAAAAGAGCAGATATAGTGGTAAAAATGAAGAGCTTGTTTCTGAATATGGTTGAGTTTGAGGCAGGACTTCCTTGCTGGGACTTCCATGGGACATTTGGAAATGCTGCTATAGAGTTTAGGAGGAAAGTTACAAGTGGAGATATCCATTTGGGTATAACAGTTAAAGCCATAAAAAAATGCAATGCTAGTATCAAGGGAGATCTTGCAGAGAGTGTAAGATGAGAACAGAAACCAAAGTAAAAACAGATGTCAGCGATGGAAATGAGAACCATGAAAGTTCAGTGTTTTCGAAGAGAAAACAGTTGTTTTTTATATGAGATGACCAACTTTTCCAGCTCTTGTGAAGACGTCAGGTATATGAGATTTGAGTAAAAAAACAATTTAATTTAGTGACTTCAGAGCCATAAATGACGTACCTATCAGAAGGCAGATTCATTAGAACCACAGGAGCCAGATCACACGGGATTAAAGAGGCAGTGGAGGTTGAACAACCACCTGCTCCTTAGTAAAATAGAAGGCTGACAGGAAAAGAGTCTTAAACTATGCACACTGAGTATCTTTCTCAAGACATGTACGAAAAAACAACATTTATTTTCATAACCCTGGATTTAGTGGAAGAAAAGGGCCCAAACAAAATGGTCTCCGGTCTATGACCAGGTCTTTATTTCACCTGAGTCCACTGACAAGGGGCTGATTCTAGGGTGAGATGGCAGTAGGCATCCCTAAAGAAGTAGTACCGGAATTTTGCTAAAGATGATATACTTTATATTTGCATTTTTTTAAAAAAAAATCTAGCCCTAAATTTTTGCTGTCCTCCAAATTTTGGTTCCCAGGTGAATAGCTCTGATTGCCTGACCCTAGATTTTTTTTTCTAGGTAGTTCAAATAAGCAGCAAATTAATGAAGAGTGTCTTCTTCTGTTGTTTGTTTTTCCTTTGTTCTGTTGGTGGGAAGGGACAGTCTTTGAAAAACGGACTGCTCAGTATCAAAGGATAGATAATTGTGTGTTGCGGTCAGCCGGAGAACAAGTGAGACAGAATGAAATGAAATGCCTGGGGAAAGGTGTCTAACTTTGAAGAGAGAAAGTGGGGGGGGGGGGAATATGTTGTGAAGATAACGAATGATGTTGATGCAGAGAAAAAAATTGAAGGAACACACGAAACTGTGCATTTCAGTCATGTAAGAGTCAAGACCAACTGCAAAGTGATCAAGACAGAGAAGCAGAGCACCAGGTCCTCCGAAGGAGCTCAGTCGGTCCCTGAAGTGAGAAGGGAGTAGCACGGAGGAGCCTCAGGTGAGGGCTGGGTTGAGGATCAGGTTGTACTCTTCAGGGAGGGGAAAGAGCTAAAGAATTGAAGTACCACATCCCGAATCTTAAGAATTTGGGGATTTGTATAACTTGGTGTGTGCTTTTTTTCTCTCAGAATTTTCAGGGTCCTATTCTTCTAAAGCTCATGCCAGACTTCCAGTGCAAAATAACTCAACAGAAGACTCTGAGATCTGTATTGCAAATTTTTATGTTCCTATATGACTCAGAGAGGCAATGGTATTAGCATTTTTGTCAAACTTCCTGCAGCTTCTATTGCTGTATAACAAATTGCCACAAATTTAATAGCTTAAAACAACACATTTATCATCTCACAATTTCTGTGGGTTAGAAATTTAAACCCAGCTTAACTGGTAGCATGGCTCTCTCACAAGGCTACAGTCAAGCTGTCGGTCATGGCTGCAATTGCATCTGGTATTCAACTGGGAAAGGCCTGCCTCCTAGATCACGTGGTTTTGGAAGGATTCAGTTCCTGGCAGGTTGTTGGACTGAGGGCCTCAGATGCTTGGCAGCCGTGAGCCTTCAGTTCCTTTCAGTATGAGGCCCTGCGTGTGGTAGTTTACGTCATCAAAGCCAGCAAGAGAAAGAGTCAATAGAGTCTGCAAACAAGATGGAAGTTAAACTCTTATACAACATAATCACATAAATAGCATCCCAGCACCTTTGTTGTATTGTACTGATAGATGCAAGTCCTAGGTCTTGCCGATAAGGAGACTGGATTACACAAAGTCATGGCCACTGAGAGGACTGTAAATAAAGGTGAGAGTAATCAGGGCCATCTTAGAACACCTCCATCTTAGCTCCTCTATCTTAAAGGAGTTGCATTCTCTACGTGGCACAAAGTGAACACAAGAAGCATAAAGAAAAAGAAATTAGAGTGACATAGGCATTGGAATTGTGAGTTAATACCTTTCACATCCATGGAAAACAAAGTGAGTTAAAAGTGCACATAAGGGGAAGCAACTGATTTTATTTAAAACTTTGGTATATTGAAAGAAATTTATCACTAAGGTTTATTCTGGAACTGGATATCAGTTTATAAGAGTAGTTCAAATTTAGGAAATTATGTTTTACCATTTATACCTTCATAAGAAATAGATATCTGTCCTTTAGCAAAAAAAAAATGTGACGATAGGTGATTATACCAAGAACCAAACTTTAAAATGTAACATCTTAACACTTGTCTAGCATAAAAGTTATCTGCTGAATTTAGTTGGAAACCTGCATTTAGATACTGGGTGAAAATATAAACTAAAATATAGAAATGTATGGGGAATATTCCGAATGTCAGCAGTTTCACATGCATACACATTTAATCCTTAAAATTTATATTTTATTATCTTTCTCAGATCTTACACAGTGCTATCTATTTTTCTAAGCTACAAGGATAGCTATCTCTATAGACCAGTACTGTAAGAAAACAATATAAATTATGCTTCTCTCCTCAACCCTCACTCCTACCACCTTCTTCCTAGTATATCACACTCAACAAAAGTGTTAGGTAAATACTTTGGGCTGAAGAGAAAAATAATTCCATATATATATATGGAATTATATATATATATGTGTGTGTGTGTGTATACACATATATATAGTCTGTCCATGTAATATGAAAAATAGAGACATTTACTGAAGAAGATATAAGATATAAGAAACACTGTACATACGACAGACAATGACGCCTCAGTCTCCTTCAAAGTAGGCACCTTGGGACCTCACACAGTTCTCTCAGTTGCCATCAGTTGCCCTACTGTCTTTTCCTGAATCTCACTGATGGTCTGAAATCTCTTTCCTTTCAAAGATGATTTTAGTTATGGGAAAAGCCAGAAGTCACAGGGCACCAAATCTGGGCTGTAGGGGTGCTGAGTCACCTGGGTGATTTGATGTTTCACCAAAAAATTCTGCATGAGAATTGATACATGAGCAGGTGTGTTGTTGTAATGAAGCTGCCAATCACCAGTCACCCATAGCTGTGGCCTTCTGAATCATCCAAATAGTTTCCACAGAGGGATATTGAAGCTTAATGCAAAATCTGATGTAGATTCGCTGCTCTACTCACTGAGTCATTGCGAATGTGATGGCCACACATACACATGCTCACTCAGTGGTGTCTACCACCCCCACTTACTAGTACAGTGAAGTGGTCATTGTTCATGCATGCTCATTCCAGTCCACTGGAGAGTCCAGCCCTTGACTTCCAGGTTACATCAATGTCACACATACTATTCTTGTTACATTAACAATGGCTGGACTTTTCCCAAATGGATATATATAGCTCCATAAGTAAATAAAAAAGAGACAAGCAAGAGAAACAAACAGGAAAAGTCATGAGTAGGGAATTCAAAGAAAAAGAAATACATGTCAGGCAAAAAAACCCACTAAAAAATCACTCAGAAATACTCAATCTCAATAGTAATTAGTGATATAATATAAATAACAAGAGGCAACACTTTTCAACTATAATTTAGCCAATATATTAATCATATCCAGTTTGGCAAGTATGTGGGAGAAATCTTCTATTGTGTTGAAGAGCAATTTCTCAAGGTTTACCAATATTTTAAATGCGCAAGCCTAACTGACACAGTTATTTTACTTTTTGAAGTCTATCCTGATACATTTACAAATAAATACACATACACACACATTTGACTGCAACATTCCTTCTTAAAGTTAAAATCTGGAAACCACTCAAGTGTTCTTCAATAATACAACATTACATAAATTATTGTACTGCTGCAAATGGAATGCAATGTAGCATTTCAATAGAATGAAGTAGCTCTCTCTATATATATGATAGAGAAATATTCCAAAAAGCATTGTTAAAAGAAGTCACAAAACAATATGTATAATGTGTATAGTAAAATACTATTTATTTTTAAAAACTAAATTGTTACACACAATTTATGACCTAAATTTTTAAAAACTAATATTTATTTTTAAAAACTAAACCACATATGTAGGGGTGCTGCACATAATACATGTTAAATAAGCATATGTAAATGCGTAGGAAAAGTAGGGAGAGACATTGGCTGCTTACATGGCTCATTATACTAATGAAGTTAATTCTGGGACAGTTGGGGTGGCTGGAGGGGAGGATGAGTTGAAACCATAATTTATTGTTCTTTGTATATCACAGTGCTTGAATTCTGAACAGGCAGACACCCAGGTATTACTTGTAATATTTCTTAAAAGTGTACATTAAAAATAAGTTGATAGCAACATGCAGAGAGAATTGAAACATGGACATTTTTAGATGAGTAGCCAATTTCGTACTTGCTGGCTAGAGGCAGAAAAGCTTCTCCATCTTCCGTGATCTCAACTAGAACGAGCGGTGACAGCGAGAAGAAGTCAGGTTTGCTCTCTGCATGTATCACATAGTAGGAATTATTGTTTGTAGGCACCAACAAAGAGAATGGATCTGAATCCTAAGAGGTGCATGAGGCTGGATCTGTATGATTTATTATTCAGTTAAAACCTCTAAAGAGCGAAATAAGACCTCGTTGTCAACTCTGATTTATATTCTTTCATTTTGCAATTCAATGAGCGAGTCAGGTGGGTATTGCCGAAAACTGGTTATGGATTTCACCCAAAGACATATAATTGCATTTGTATTCAAAATTTCACCTTCATTCGCTTTGTATGATTTTATTTTTAGCTCTTTTCTTTTATTTAATTTTTATTTATGTATTTTCTTCACCCACTCAGGCCAGAATGACAGGAGGTAGCTGCTTAATATTTAAGCCGTTTTTCATGCATCCCTTGGGTCCAATTCGGAGCCTCCCCTGAGCTGCTCCAGAAAAGGTGAGCTGTTTGCTATCCTCACTCCCTCCCCAGCACCAGGTCTATGCTCAGCGACTGAGCTACTGCCAGTCTCAACCAGAAGGTAAATCTCACTCTCTACATCTGAAAACAAGGGAGATAAACTTCAGAACATATTTGGTCTTAGCGGTAACTTAGACTTTGCCTCTATTTAGGAAATGAGATGATTCAGAGCTCTGTAGGAATTACAAAGGCGGCAGGGAGGACAGAGATTACATCAGCTTCAGCATCAGCTGTGATGTTCTGTATCTTGGAAAAAAGTGTTAATGATAGGACCTGGGTACTGGAAAGTGGGAATTAAGAAGGGTGCATTGGGAAAACATAAATACTTATGTCTTCTTAAGAAATAGCCCCCACAAAATGTGTTTAACCATGTAAACACTCATACCCCTTAGCAAGTAATTCTATTCTGTAAATCCCCTCAAAAGGAAAGAATACAAAACATGGAAAGGCATTATGAACTATGATGACCATCAGGCAATATTTATAATTAAAAAACTGAAAACCACTACACTCCCCAAGAGTAGGATGATGATTTCATAAAATGTTTATATTCAGTTTTGCAGTGCTATAGAGAGAGTAAAATAAGTGGTAATAAAAAAAGACTTAGCAACATGAAAAATACTCATATCATTAGCGAGAAAGGAGGATGAAAATTAGTATATACACTGTGGTTAAAGCACTGCAAAAAATGCATGGGAAATAGACCAAGAGGAAATGAAATAATATGCTAAGAGGAAAAAGGAAAAACACCATGTGATCCTATTTTTCACATTTTTATATAATGCCTATAGTTTTTTATCAAAAGCATTTATAAACTAATAAGGCATATTTTTTAAATGTTCAGTTCTTTTTAAGCAAGCAGGAAACTGAGTAAGGGTCATATATCCTTATATCAAATCTATAAAATTCTCTGTCTATATCTCCATATTCCCTTCTCTCTACTTTTATTCCCAAAACACACACACACTCTTCCTCAATCAAGAAGGTAGGTGCTTCGGGCATGCACAGCTCTTCTAGTCAGTGGGCGTCTTTGTGGCCAGCGGACATGGGGTCAGAAGATCTCCCTCTTCCATGCTCATTTCTTCAGAAACTGTCATCCCCACATCATTACTTGCACAGGCAAAACCCAGCACTATAACCACCTGAGGTGTCACTGTCTACATGTGTTTACACTCCAAACAAATAGAAAAATAGTGCCAGACCAGGCACCTTCTTACCAGCAGATACTGAATAATCTATCCAAAAGCAGGAGATTGATTATAAAATTATAAAGATTAACTCAAGGTTTCTCAAATTCTTCCAAAAGGTGATCATTTGCCCTTCTGAACTCTCGTGGGGAAGATGCTATGCCACCCCACAAACACAAACACACACACACTCCCCATTCAAAGTTTTCTGAATAAATAGAATAGCTGAATGACAAAGACAGGTTTAGAGACTCTCCTGAGCTTTTCATTAAAAATAAAAACAGTAACAACAATTAACAATGAAAAAATTACTACCGTGACCATATTGTGCTAAATATTTTACTGCCCTTATCTTCTTTGATCCTCGCATCAATTATATGAGTGAGGAAATATTTATAAACCTGATATTACAGATGAAAAAGCTGAGATTTAGAGAAGATCATTTCTTCAAGGTCCCATAGCTGCCGAATAGCATTTGTGTGACTTCTGTGAACCCACAGCTCAGAACTTGGACCACTGGCCTGCCTTCTACTCTCATTAAGTTCTTCACCAGCACTCCAGGGTGCAGTTGGGAAGGTTACACACCGCACAGCTCTAGGGAGCCCTGCGTACATTTTAATCTAAGATGAACGATACTCCAAACAGTTGGACAGCCCACAGCCTGCCCAGTCTGGTGTGGTGCCCAGAGAATCTCTGGGTGTTCCTCTCTATCATCACTTACCACTTTCAAAGACTTTTCTCCAACTACTCCAATGCACACGATGCTTTTCTTCCAAGAGATCAATTTTCATAGGTACAATAAAATGCAGTGTGGTTAAGATCTGAAAGCTAACACCAATGAATTTTGAGCTCTTGGTCCACAGAGATTCTCTTAGATTTCTTTATTAGCATCTCAAGCACCAAGCCCAGTATTGCACACAGAACAAGAATTTAATGAATGCACATGAACCAATCCTATGACTTTCTAGGAAAACCACTGTAAATCATATAAAAAGATCTTTAGGAAGGCATTAGGAAATATTTTGCAATAGGTGTAAAATGTATTTCAGACTATACTTAGAACGCAGGGTAGTAGGTGGTTGCTCTGCAGATGAGCGAGGGTCACTACCTCGAGTCTGTGCTGACAAAAATGTAAAGTTCATTTGCTCCAGGTCTGTAGTGAAGCAGAAATGAAATGATTTGCACCTGTATGAATATTCAATTTTGCGATCTCCTGGTCCAACCACAAAGTAAATTACTGAGAATTTTGTAAATAATCTGCGAATATAATTACAAAAATTCCTAGAATAAATCAAACACAGTGATAAGAATGAAAATAAGACTGCAAATCCTGCTTGCTGTTTTCACACAGTCACTTTCTATTTGGAGACTTCTGCCAAATTCGATGTCTCTGTAAATGAGATCCCCTCTATAGAGTTAGCAAAACTAAGATTTAGAGAGAGGTGATTTGTTCAAGGCAGAAACACTGTAATTCAGTCTTTAGTAAATCTTAAGAAAATTTTTTAAATGAAGAGAAATGACAGTGTTATACACCTGGGTTCTAGAGTCTTCTCTCACCCCCGTGGCCTCTGCTGAGACAGTCTCAGGAGTAACAGAATGCATTGAGTGGGTAACAACCGCAAAGTAGCGAAAAATAAATCCTCCGTGGTGTGTATCACCACACCTGCACACACACATACACACACAAACAAGCAGGCACTGGCACCCAAACTCATTAAAACAAAAGCAGAGTGGTTAATATTCATCAGCCCATAGAAACAGCCTTCCAACTAGCTACTGACTTCATTTAAGAAAACAAATGGATGCAAAGCATGCATTTATCTCCAGGACACGAGCACTGCATTCCAGACATTATGTGTCACACCAGATAGACACCAAAAGGAGGGAGGGCGAGGACAGAAGACCTGGCTACAGCTCTGCAGGATTCCTTCCCTTCCCTGTGACAAACTAAAGCTCTTAAAGAGCTGTGCGGCAGGTGTGCTCCTGCCAGGAGCCCGTGAGTGAGCAAAGCCTGCTTCGCCAGTTTCTGTACCTTCCCTGCCACACAGAGCAGTGAGGCTATTAACAGAGGAAAGAAACATTTCCTTGAATTAGTGTGAATCGTTTCTTTGGAGATAGTGTAACTAGCAGTAATTTTCAGATCAATTTACATGATGCCCCACTTAGTTTATGCAGCTCTTCATTGCTTCTTCACTTGACTGCATTAACACATAGGCCTCTCTAATGAAAACTTGTCATTGTCTAGAGCTCCTCTTCCCAGTGGACAGATATTGAGACATTGTGTGGAGTGAAATGCTTAGCCATCCTCTGGCTGCAGATGAGTCTCTGGTTGAGAGTCTTCACCTCAGAGTGGGCCTGAGGTGTGGATGGAAGCACAGCCAGTCTTTTCTTGCTGCTTACTGTTTATCTCCAAGTTCTCTATAGAATCAGCATCTCCTCCACAAGCCTCTGCCCACCCCCGTCATGCAGGCAGGCGCTGCGATGACTAGCACTGTCGGGTTCTAAATCAGGAAGCCTTTTTCAGGTTTTCCTTTTTCCAACATCGATGGAAACCCAGGAGCCAAGGCATCAGTGGCAAACATCTAGCTTACTGCTTACAGTTGAGATTTGGTGCATTAACTTATTTATTCATTGAATAGACATTAAGAATATTTTACTAGGTTCTATGCTAACTCCTAGGGATGAGGAGATAAAAATATTGTGTTCTCCCTGAGGAAGGTGTGGTATAAAGGAGGTAGGATCCATGACCAAGCATTTATAAACTCTATTTATAAGGAAGCGTACAAGAACAGGCAGAACAGGGTGGCCACGGGGCGAAAGTAGGTATCATTACGAATTCAAACTATCCTGCTCCATCCAAGTGTCCTCCCTATATTATTAATTGTATATAAAGTAGATATCATCTGCATAGTACATATGGGAACAAAAGTAAATTTTCTAACATTGCAAATCTAATAAAAGCCAGAAATGGGATCCAAATATGAAAACGTATTACTGTAACACCATTGCATTTCCATGATTTTGTGCTGTCCCCAAATTTAAGTGGTGTATGATCACTCTTCTCCATCTTTTCTTCCCTGACTTACCATCATACACTTTCTGGTTATTTGTTGAAGCTTTTCTAGTTAAATTGATTCTGATTAGGGCTGGGGGGGTGGCGGTCATAGTGAGGAGAATAAACCTTGAAGAATGGGGTCTAGGCCCAAAAGAACCCTGAGTTTCAGTGTTTATTTTTTCATTAGTTCCGAATCACTTGTCTCGCAAAGAAAAAATGCTTGCCTTCACACGTCTTCTTTAGTGCTGTGCTTACCATCTCATACTTGGGCTCTTGTAGAAATATGTCAGCTACATAGTACCACAAACCTCTTCAAAAGTTCGAGGCTTAAAATAATAAGCAGTTACTTACGTCAAACCTTTTTGCGTCGGTAGTTTAGGCGGACTCAGCTGGGCTCTCCCACATGCTCAAAAGTTTGCCGAGGGTCAGTTGGCAAAGGAAGACCGCATCCGGGATACCGAGGATGGCTTGGCTTGGCTTCCTGTGCCCCACCCTCAGCAAGCTGACCTGATATGTCCTCCTGGCTAAGGCAGAGGGACAAAGCCAAAGAGGAAACAGGTAAGCTCTTTCACAGGGCCCTGTTTGCATTGCCACTGTTAACATCCTATTGACCAAAGCAAGTCACGTGACCAAACTCCGCATCAAGCGGTGAGGGAAAATCTTTGCCTCTTAATAGAAGGAACTCAGTCACATAGCAGAGGGAATGGATGAAAAGAGAAGAGGAGAAGTGGGCTCACTAAAACAATCCGTCTACCCTCAGGACTAAACAAGTGAACTTCTGACTGGAAGGGGGCAGCTTTCCGAGGTTTCATGTACTGATTTCACCGAGCAAACCAAACCTCCTTTTTCGGAGCTCTCACAGAGCAGAATAAGAAGAAACTTAAAGAGAATCAGTGTACTCTGTCATTCTACTGATCAATTTCTTAAAATTCCCTATGAAAATTTTGAATTATTATCATGGAACCATCATCCTCTCTCTTACCCAGGAAGTTAAACCAAAGGTTCAGTAACGAGACTTTTGAAATAGTTTAATTGCAATGTCTCTTTCTGAATACATTTTAGAACTAAATGGTAATATAGATCAATATAATTAAATATTATTAAGATTACTTATTAAATAACTTATTAAAATTATTTACAAAATAATTTATTACAACATATTAAGTCATTACTATATGCCAGCCTCTATATTGTTACATTTTCTTATTTAGTGAAGTATACATGTTAAGTCCAATTTTATAGATTAAGAAACTGAGGCCTAAAGCTAAGTTTGAACTCAAGTCTGTCTAACTCCAAAATACCTCCCTGGTCAGTGTGCTTCCTTTTCACTCTTGATTCCACCAAATTTCCTCATACTAGAATTTGGACAATGTCATCCTGTTTTTTGTGTTTTTTTTTAACTTTGCATTTTCTTCTTTTAATTCAGCCCACATACCAACTCCCAAATTGAAATGAGACAAGTGCTATTTCTAATTATTGCTGTCCTGCATTGAATCCAAGAGTGGTTCCCCTATAGCCTGTTCCAAACTTAACAAGGCATTTTGGTTTCCTCCAAAAATAAGGTATCTTATCTACTCATCTTTTCAATGCTCCAAATTGAGCAATATCCATTAAGACCTAATTTTACTCCATACCCCCCACCACCCTAGCAGGGTTTTCCTTGACTTATCTTTGCCCATATTCTTTCTCCTACAAGGGATGTATTGTTTTGCAAAGCACTATCCATTTATCAAGGTATATTTTACAAGAAATATTCTGAACCTTTTTTATGGCATAACTTGCCTTCTCTCATAAAAAATCAGTCTTATCCTTGGCTAGAAGCACTCACTGAGTATTGATAAGTAGCCCAGGTAAAGAATGTTTCAATTCACATATGGAACACTGCTATTCCTCTATAAAGAACAAGGGGAAAAAAGAACAAGAGAAAAGCTCCGTGAATCATCTCTGTATAAGTAATTGGGTTTCGCAAAACAGAGTGTTATATTTTTCTTTGAAATGTCTCCTTATTCAAACATATAGGGCCCAGCAGTCTGTCACCCTCTTCCAAAAATGAGTTGACAGGACAGAGTAGAGTCAAAGGAAGTCTCTAATGGGGCACCAAATTAGCACATGGAAGAAACAAACATGTCCTGCTCATTATGAATTGTTAATGGCCTGTTTACTGCTGAAACTGTCACAGAAAACAAGAGAGTCTGGTAAGTCAATAATTTATTTCAGGCCGTGGAATTAATTAGGAAGACAATTAAATGATTGTGGGAAAGCAAAAAATATGTTTGGATGTTTTGTTTTTAGAACTCAATGGTG
The DNA here is from genome assembly GCA_004026545.1 of Mormoops blainvillei. Taxonomy (NCBI): domain Eukaryota; kingdom Metazoa; phylum Chordata; class Mammalia; order Chiroptera; family Mormoopidae; genus Mormoops; species Mormoops blainvillei. Next base: position 149,599 of record PVJD01003372.1, on the reverse strand, counting down.
CTTTACATAGAATTTGGATACTGCATAAGTGGGAAAAAAGAAGTTAGTGACAAAAAGAGAGTGAACTTTCTAGGTGTTTCTTCATTATAAAATGTTGATAAGGAAATTTCTTGAAAGAAATTTCAGTCAAACAACAGGTATCAGCAAGCTGCATTAATCCTTTAGAACATTTTAATGTTTTTACATTTCATGTAAGATCAGATAGGCAAAAATGCTGTGGCCTAAATTTATTTTTGCTGCAATTTGAGGTTATACAATGACTAAGTGATCTTCCACTTTTGCGTCTCCCATGTGAGTACCAGCAGTAGATCCAAATGCAAAGTAATACTATTATGAGTATATTTTAAAGCAACTGTCATTAGAGACTTCAAATCGCTTCATAGACTTTTTAAGGAATAATGGGATTTAAACAGAAATCCCAATCCATAAAATAACATTCTCCATGCTGAAGTTATAACAGTCATATCTTTTTCAGTTAAGCTACTTCCATGCCTTAGCACTCACCTACATTTATAAATAAAATGTTTGGTAATTTGGTTGCAGGAAATAATTCTTTATAAAAGGAAGTGCTGTTGAGATTGGACTTGGTTGTGGTCTGTACTGACAATAATAGAAGTCTGCCAGGCAAAGCTGATGGTTCTTTCTACATGCGCCCACCTGTGGACAGTAAACTTGCCCCTCTGTCCTTTGTATCCCTTACTAAGAAAAAAAAATCGTTATTCTGAAAACACCCACCAAAAAACTTTTTAAAAAAAAGTCTTATAGTTGGAAGAGGAAATAAGATGATGGATTATATAATGGACACTTTTTTCATTTGTAAAATCACTAGAGAACAATCCACAGGCACAAGGAACAAAATCTTGAAAAATTACATTCTCATTCTTAATAACCTACCACTTACAAGATTTCTTTCTCCTGCTCAAAAAGATACTTCACCCTGGCTTCTCATTGATCTGTACCACCTGCTTTTATGGAGAGTACAGAAAAAGAAGTCGACCCCAAAAAGGGATGTGATGATAACGATGATGATTTTGCATTTTCTTTAATCTCTAGAATGACCAGATCATGTCTCATCATCATCGTTATCACCATTGTAGAAGGAAATCTTTGACTTTCCCATTGCTACTTTTATCAGCCACCAACCGGGCCCAAGATGAGAAAAGGTTTCCAGTCCATGGCATGAGCACTGGCAAGAGGAACTCAGGACTTGGGTACAAGAAAACCACTGAGGAAATTGTTAAGTTCCCGAAAGAGAAACGCAGTTCTTCAAATGGACCTGGTGCTTTTGACCTACTTCTGAAGCACATGGTAGGGATGAGGCTAGCAGGGAGGGGACCTGGAGCTCATGTTCAAGACGGGAGCCATGATTCCTGAACAAATTCAGGTTCAGACTCCATCGTGAGCAGAAGTTAGCAACTGAGAAGTTAAGAACTTAGTCAACCACTGGTAGGAATTCAGAAACGCCATCTGTGAAGAACAGGAAGGGTGCAGAGGTCAGGAATCCACAAGGTTGGAGAGGACCCCTGGCCCATCCTGAAATTTTAGCATGCCTTTTCGGCAGTTCCTCTCCTGTTTCACATACACACCTACATGCATACAATATATTTACAGGTATATTTTCTGGCCTTATTTGACCAGAAGAGAGAATAATATATCTCATAAATTACTGCTCTTGTTCCCGTTGTTACCTACACAAGTTGAAGAAACGAACATTAGCTGAAAAAAAGTCAATAGTGAGAGAGAAAGAGACAGTGAGGAGCTATTTTCCGAATTGTTCTTTATTTGTCAGGCTTCCATTGGGAAATGGGGTGGAGATGACAAGTTTTCACAGGGCCAGCTGGCTGGTGAGGGCTTCCTCTAAGCACTGGAAACAGCAGGGCACTCAAGAGGAATCAGATCAACTGAAAGCCAGCCAACGGTACGTGATTTAGAATTTCATTTGCCTCAAGGTACTGGACCAGATGATCTCTCAAATTCGCGCTAAGGTTTTGCTTCTACAGCCACCAACATGGTCCAGTTTGGGGTCCAGCATGGCCTTAGGCCTGGCTCAGCTTTGTAGATGGTGTGTCAATTCAGTGCTTATAGCAGTGGTTCCCGAAGCTGGGAGTTCTTGAAAGTTAGCCAACAGATGCATGATGGTCCATGACCGAAGTTAGCATTGGTCTTTTCTGAGAAGGTTAATAATTATTTTCGATTATTTTCTTCCTTCATATTTTTGCACTGAAGAGAACTTTCTTTTAATTAAAAAATCTTTTTATAGAATATCCTAGGATATTTGTCATCATTTTTCAAAAGCCCATATTTAACAATTACAAAATGGCAGTACTTTTCACACACCCCTACTTTTTTTTTTTTTAATGCATTTGGTCTGTGAAATTTCAAAGATGAGGAGCCACTTTATAGAAACATTTCTTTGGTTACTCAGACTCATTAAGGGGACAGAGATTTTTAGTCATACATTTATTCAACAAATATTTACTGAGCATTCACCGTGTGCCAGATATTTTTCTAGACATTTGAGATCCATCAGTTCCAAAATGTTAGATAAAAATGCCTGTTGTCATGGAGTTTATCTTCATATTGGAAAGAGATAATAAGCAACAAATGTAATAAATAATTAGGTTGTATAGTACAGGTACAAAGGTCTTAAACAAAAAGCTATTGTACCTGACTTCAACTCATTTTAAAATGAGCAGTTTCCTGTACCAGACTCTGAATTCTAGTCTCGATTCATTTAGAGGTAAATAAGGCAAACCTCCATTATTCAAGATGTTTATTTCATAAAACAGAAGACAAAATAGGACCCTATTTCCCTTCTTAGATTATGAGCACTTAGATTATAATAATTAATAACCAGTGTATTTTTTAAATTCTGAGAGTCCCGTAACAGAGTTGCATCCTAGTTGTTATAACTGTGGAAATGTGCTAGTTCAGCAGACTCCACACTTAGAGAGTCCGCATTTCCTTTTCACTCATGACTATGGTAGCCTTAGCTCTGCTCTTAGAGCCTAGTCCTTTTATCTCACAATTCAAGCAGCTGTCATAGTACAAGTAGTAGTGTGGCACAGGCACTGAGGTGGTATGGACCTAATAGTGCACAAAACCACAAACCACATGTGGGCACCATCAAGCTCCTGGATGGAGTCCATGTGTGTGAGCAGATCAAAGCCTCACTTGGTCTTCAGAGACAATGGTCAGGGCCCTGGATACCTGCATTAAGCACCCAACTCAAAGCCTAAGTGAAGATGTTTAGAAAATAAATGAGCTCTCCTTGGATCAGGCTCTATTACCGAGTCAAATTTTAGGAGCTACGTAAACGGTTATGTTTTCCCCCAAATTGCTGCACAGGTGGGAGATCACAGAGAGATGATGCAAATGCACTGGCAGTTTACAACATATTAAAAAACAGTGTCAGATATTAACATGCAAAATGCCAATACTGCATATGTGCAACAATGAATGGAATATTGAATAGGACTTTTATTTTTATTTGACTGCCAGCTCTGTCAGTGAGCATTTCACAAACTGGGACAGGGGAGGAGAAAATGAAGAAATGCTATTCCAGTTGTTGAACTCATCAAACCCATTGGGTTCCTGCTTCCAGTGAAGGCAGATTATAGGTTAGAAAGAAAAGTGACATGACCAAAGGAGACCTTAACAAATGGAACTGGGAGAGGGCCAGATTTTGCATGCAAGAGGTGCTTTGGGGAATAAAGCCTTCTGGCAGTTTGGTTGTGTTTATCTCAAAATGTTCACTGGGAAAACAGAGCGCATTTGCATTTTGTAAGCGAATGATGATAATAATAGGTTTCTGAGAGATATAAATCAGGGAAGATTCAATAAAAACAGAAAATTTTGAATATGTATGTTTTGACCCTCCCCCCCCTCACAGAGGCTCCCAGATTTTTGGATTTGTAAATTCTTTGTAGGGAATGACCAGGGCCCCAGGCCATTGCCAGGTCGGGTTTCTGGTTGGGAAATAGAACAGAGCTCCCCACTGCTGTGTGGGAACATCACTCCCCCTCAGTGCCCTCTCATACTTGCTGTCATTCCACCTGCCTGACCACAGCTTGGACCGGTGGTGACTGGGCTGTTATACCCTCTTCTTCCCAGCTCCCACCACCAAGTCACAGAAGGGGCTTTGTTAGTCGACAAACTTCAGCTAACTGTCAAGCGTGGTATAGATATAATAATTACTCTATACCGATTTCAGTTAATCTCTCATCCCAGTCAATCTGTTGATCTAATTTGATCAAAAAGACATTTAGTCACTTCTAAAAAATTCTTCGACGTTAGATAAAGCGAGGTTTTTCTGACTTAACAAAATAAAAATGTTTATAAAAACTAGTTTGGTTCATTGATTTCTTAATCCTACAAATATTTATGAAATGTACAGCTCAACCCAGGTGGGCAATCACTTTCCCCCCTCTAAGGTCATTATAATTACCCACGGCTGCTTGCAAATAGTCCATTTCCCAAAACAAATTAACCAAGTCTTCTGCAGCTTTATTCACAGATTATCCCTTCCCTACCTCTACTTGCACTGACGGTCACCAGACGTGTTGTGATTCTGCCAGGTGATCATTGCCACCGGATCGATACATACAGCGAGCTTCGCTCAGCGGAAATGAAAGGAACTTATGGCTGTGCCGCTGCTCAGATTGCTCACTTTAAATTTTTTAAATATTTTTTCTGTTTTGTTCAAAGTAATATACAGTTTGAAAAATGAAATAATAATAAGGTAAACCTAATGAAAATCAACATCCTGTTGCCACTAGCTTTCCCCATTCTGAGCCCTGCTCCCCAGAGAGAGCCATTTTGGCTTCTCATTTTCATTATTTCCTGGCCTTACCTGCATGTACCGAAATAATATGTCATTTGCTCTTGTCGTTCACTCACTCATGCATTCTAGAAATAAATGTTCATTGTGTGCCAGCACTCTTTCTAGAGACTTACATTAGGAAGTGTTTTTTTTTAAATCATACCTATTTGACTATCCTTGCAAATGAGTTGTCACTTCTTACCTATTAATAGACTTCTCATTTTCTTTGTTGTTGTGGATTTATACCTTTTTGATGCCAATATAATTTTAAGCGGCTTTGAGGAAAGACAGGACATAAGGTTTGTGGTTAGTCCACTGCCTTTAACAGAATGTTCTGATCTTCTCGTTATAAGAACTCTTTGCATGCATGAGAGCCTGGGAAAAGAGGAGTTCACTTTAACACTCGAGGAACCAGGGCAAAGTTGCCTCGCCTGCGTTAGAGGAAACGTGGGCTGGCAGAAAAGCAATGACTGACAGTTGGGAAGCCTAGCTACGTCCTTCATCGTGTCTAAAGCCACAGCATTCTCAGTGCTTGGCAATTGGAGTGAGCTAACGTGGTTTTTTATTACTCTCTTTAATATAGTTAACATTTATTTATCTCATTCTAATTGCCAAGCACTATGAATGCTGTAATGATTGTCTCATACAAATTAGGTAGTAATATTGCCCCATTTTTTCATGTGAGAGAACTAAGGCCTAGAGACATAGTATACGTTTTCCAGAGAGCCCAGCACATGGTGCTCCTCAGTGACTAGTCCGCTGTGGTTCCGTGTGGAGGCTCAGACCCTCCTCCTTTTATGTATCTAGTTACAGCTAAGTGAGGACAGAGAGAGCAGTTAATGGGCACTCCTCAAACCCTGGGTTTGAAAAAGCAAGTTCCACCAGACACACAGAGCTCAGAGCCCACCCCTGACCATTTCTTAAAGGAGTTGAGGGCAGAGACCCTGGAGACCCGCAACGGCCAACCTTGTGAGTAAGACCATCGTCTTCAATGGCGACCTGTGGCAGAGCCTTTCTGGAAAGTTTGTTAAGTGATATTGCAATGCTGACTGGCTCCTTTTAATATTGAGAGCAAAGTCAGGATTATGCTTCCTACCAAATTAGAAAGGACAAATTGAATCAAGGTTAGCTTTGCACAATAGAAACAAGACAAACTTCGAATAACGTCTAAGCTTGGTTCCTGGTTCTCCCACAGCTTGGCTACACTTGGAAGGTGTTACAACATCTTGGACATCCAGTCCATCATCTGTTATACCTTAGATAATAATATTCATTTATATACCTGTTTTAAGCAGCATAATAAGTGCATGTAAAATGTCTGACCGCCCCCCCGCAAAAATACATATCTGCTACTATTATCATCAATAATGAAATTAATACTGTCTCTTCTTTTGGATAAAAAAAAATTCTAGAGCCTTAGAAAAAATCTCCTCTTTGAGCTCCGCCTGCCTGTGATGACACAGTGCTTGATAATCTTGGGTTGTACCATGGATGTATATTCTTTTTTCTTTGGCTTGAAGTTTTAAGTTGCTTACAACATGTGAATTTCAAAGCTTCAGGCACAAGACTGCCAGAATTGTCAAGAAGACTAACAACAGGTATTTGAAAAGAAAACAGTAGGCAGTTAAGGAGCTGTTCTTGGAGTATGATTTATCAAGGCTTTCATGACAAGACCATGGTTTTGATGACAAAACTGTACACATTTCATGAAACCCAACTACATGAATGTTTTGATAAACAAGGTGCTTTTGACCAGTATACACTATTCATAGACTTAAAACATCCTTGAGAAAAACAATCAAAGGGAAATACCAGAGTGATGTAGAAGCACCCCCTGAGGTCCACTCTAAGAGAATAAAGGTTTTGTGTCCCCCATTTTATATGTCATCTGAACCACAGGTGACCCTTCATATATATTTTACAGAGGAATCAATTGATCAACCTCAAGCCATGCCTTGTAGAAAGTATCCAGTTATTTTATTGTGTGGCTGTAAAATAATTGATATATTAAAGATAAAAAAGACTCATAAAACTGCATTTAATATATGAAGGCATAAGAAAAAGAAAGGGTTTGGAGTTGTAGTTCACTGCAATGATCATAAGAATCATTCAGTCATTAAAAAGGCTTAGTCCCACAGGGTTCTTGCTAGAATATGTTTATATGACAGTGAACTGGTAGTTCCATTAGTTTCGAAACAGACGCACAAGTACCTAATTTGCTTGGTTATTTGATTCTGGTGGCAATTGTTTACAACTACTTCATTCTTTCATTTTCAAATGTATTTGAACGGAGCTCTAGGCTTTTGTTTTTGTTTTTGTTTTGTTTTTGCCCTTGTTTTGGTTTTTCTGAGAGCCTTTCGGTAATTAGCCAACCTGAACCAATTGCAGGATCGGGAAATATGGCAAGGGGTTTGTCCATCTCTCTGCTCCGCCACGTGACACGCCCTGTCCACCAGGAGCTGCTTTACCCCAGCTGAAGGCTTCAGTTGTCCTCTGGCTCGGCCATGGGATTCATCTACCACCTTCCACTCCAGAGAAGCAGTTACAGCATAAAGCAGGTGTGCCTGCTGGAGTTACTTGATTGAGAAGATTATATCTAAACAAGGATCAGCTATTAAGTTTCATCAAGCCACATTTTTGCTCTATTTCATAGAAACGGCAGGTGAGTTAGACTGGTTGCTTGCTAAAGAAAAACACATTAAGAAGGCTTAAACCTCAAGCAAGCATGGATATAGCAGTGTCGTTGGTGATAAAAATCTAACCCGTAGGACATTTCTACAGCTATAATCTAGATGATTGAAATGAACATTACTATTTTAGGTTTAACACAGAGGATTTTGTGCCTCAAGGGGTACTTTTGAATCCTCGAGACAGTACCCAGCACCACTGAAAAATGTCTCTACACATCATGTAGCTACATGGAATCTGATGAAAATATTTAGAACATACGTCTTCAGCAATGGGTTCTTGGCTGCTGCGAATACATCAAAATGACTATACTTGGGCAAAATGGGAAAAAGCAAAGGAAGTGACAGTTTAAAGAAGATTAAAAAACCAACCAACTTTCAGGGAGATTAAAAAAGAGAGAGCCAGGAGGATCATTTATAAAAGGGAGGATGTAAATTCTTTACCAGCTGATTGGTTTTCCCTGGAATATGCTTGCTTTAATGAAACTGTTATTCCTGAAGGACTGAGAGCCTTTTTAAAAATGTGAATAAGGGAGTACGGGGGGTTGGCATATAGTTAGTCTTTGGCCTCAGGAGACTGACTACCTCTGAAGACCTAATTAGGTTACAAGCATGTGAAAATGAGTTTAGTGATCCCTTGTGTAGAGGTTTCAGGGTGGCTGGCTTCTGAATGTTGCGATGGTTAACACTACCCAGAGCGTTCTTTGTGAACTCTATAAATCACTACTTTTCTGCCCTCCATACAACCGAGTTATCATCACAGACTCATTTTAATCAGATGACCTTTTCTACAGTGAAAAAATTAAAGATGTCTTGGGGTTTTCATTGACTTTATGACAGAGTTCCTGACAAAGTTTGCAAATTTCCTAAGGTTTTTGGGGTTTTTTTTTTTTTACTTTTCTGCCAGATAGAGTAATGAATCTGATTTATGTTTTTTAAATCAATCATTCCAAAGAATTAAAGAGCAAACTCTTTAACAATTTAATAAAATGATGTTTGACCTTTATGAACCAAAGCTTTGCTTGCCAGCAGCCTCTGATGCTGAATTCAGGACAACCCGTTACGAGCTCAGTAAAGTCAGGGGGTAGCATGTGAGGCTGAAAAGGAAAGGCCTTGGGAGTCAGGGGACAGCAAGCCACTCGAAATGTCTGAGCACTTTCTCTACGGTGCAATGGACATAGTAATATGTAACTCATATTAGAGCATATGTACCTCACACGAGACCATTTTATCTAACAGGAAGTATCGCACAAGTAGAAGTTATTTTCCTGAATGCAGAGCCATACAAATTCCCCTCTGGACAGTACACGTATTACTAGCAATTAAATAACTCACTGAAGTATCGGCTAATGAGATTATAAATTTTATTACAACTGGGTCAATTATAGACAGAAAGAGAACACTTAATGCTGGCCATCCAGGTTAAAATGTGTGTCATTACCCGTCAAAATGCATATCATTACTCACCCGGAAATGAGAGTAGTTGCTCTGCTGGAAATCCTTCCAGTAAAAGGAGTGTGGTCTACTCACAATAGGTGTAATATTGCAGTCCGGTTGGTCAAGTGATTCAGTTTTTCAGATAAAAGAAATGCTCTTACAGGGTTGGTATGTGCAGGGTACACAGGTCAACTGAATTGCACGTTTCATAAAGACAAAGATCTTTGTTTTGTTCACTAATTACCGCAATGGCTTGGACAATTTTTTACATATAGTATTGACTAAATACTATGACTGTGAGAAAAAAAATAAAGAAAAGTAGACTGAAATCATCCTACATGCAGAACTGAAGCTCAAGTTTCTAGATCTTTGGAGGCATAGCAGACTTCAATAATCCAGTCCAGTGGCGCTTCGTATTGTAACCAGAACTGGGTAGCCCACATAGAATTCATCCTTTCTGTGACTGGATTAGCTGGAGCCATCATATGAGAGTTTCTGTTCTGGGTATGGTTCTAGACAGTCCCCTCAGAGGCAGCACACGTGCAAGGGGGGACCCCAAAAACCCGGAATTTATTTACAAAAAATTGTGTATTTATTCTTGCATGTTTAAACTTTCAGTTACCTCCAAAGTACTCTCCATGTGATACAATACACCCACACAGACGTTTTCTCCACTGCTCAAAACAGTTTTCAAATTCATCTATTTTGATACCTTTCAATGCTTCTGCCATTTTTTGTTTCACCTCTTTCACATTAGTAAAGCATTTCCCTTTGAGGACATTTTTCATCCAGGGAAACAAACAAAAAAAAGTCTCGTGAGGTGAGATCAGGTGAATAGAGAGGGTGGGGCATAGGGGTCATGCTGTTTTTGACCAAAAACTGCTGAACACTCAGTGCAGTGTGGGCAGGTGCACTCATAAATCAGCCATCATGAAATGGGCAAATGTGTTAAACGAGTCCTCAAAAAAATTTCACTGAACCAGAATGCAGCCTCTCACAACAACGCCAGCTGGTACACTGACAGAGACAGGTTCCAAGAACACTCGCCTAGTAGGGGGAAGCCTGTACTACAACAGGCCCGTCTTCCAGAAGGTAGTTCCATTTTTTTTTTGGTCCCCTCCCCAATTTAGTTTACATCTCTGCTCCAGAAATCCCCTGTCAATTCCATTATAGTGCATTGATCATGGATCCTGCCAAACTTCTGAACAACAGCAAAACTGTTTCCACATGGCAGAAAAACTTGGCCGAGTAAACTTTATTTAAAAGGCAGTTGGTATCCAATATGCACTAAAATCTATTTAGTGCATATTAAATCTATTATTTAATCTATTCAATAGATTGTATCAATAAGAAAATTAATCATAAAACTATGAGGTATAAACTGTGTACAAGATACTTTACTGAACCCTGAGTATTCAACTAGAAGACACAACCCCTGCATTTGAAGGAGCTTAAACTCTCATTGGATAGATGTCATCTATGCACATGGCATTTCCTGACAACATGTAGTACCAAAGAAGGCAGTCGAGATTATGTGGGTCTCAGTTTGTCAGGCAGGATTTCAAGGTATAAATGGGATTTCAGCTGCCCCTGAAGAACGTGAAAGAAGAATGGAAAGTACATTCTAGATAAGGAGACTATAATAAGCAAAGACAAAAAAACGTGGAAAAGGACAAGACACATTTGGTAAAAATACAAGAACAGTCACTGGAATAAGGAAGCATAAGGAAGCGTGGCAGGAGGTAAGGATGAAAGACTAGTGCCATTTAAATCAACGTCCTTTGACGTGAAGCACTAATATAGCAGAAGGCCTCCAGGGCCCCGGGTAGGAACACGAACCCCAGAAAAGGGCAAAAAGCCGATGTGTGGCAACCTGCCAGTAATTCGATAGGGCATTTTGAATGTACAGTATTGAAACCTATATTTTTAAAGTGCTAAATTGACCACCACCCTCCCCAAAAAAGGTCTTCCTAACAGCCACCATTTTATAATCTGTACCAAATGGCAAACAAAATAAATAAAAGTGAGCACAATTTAAAATTAATCAAATAAAAATGTTCATTATATTGACAGTTAATGTGTACATATTTACATATATAAACTGAAGGCCTCTTTGTTACCAGATAACAAAATTACAAATCAACTTTCCAAACCTGAAGTTATTTTAGAAAGATGCTTCCAGTTTGTCTAAATTTTAGTAGGTAGAGAGGGATAAGTATTCAAATTTTAACAGGTACCAGAATCACCAGGATAGCCTATTAAAGAATGCTCAAAACCAACCCCAGAGCTTCTGATTCAGTACATTTAGGGTGGGGTTGGAGAATTTGGGTCTGTGAGTTTCCAAGGGACGCTGATGCTTCTGGCCTGGAAATTATACTTCGAGGAGCAACGCCTTAGAAGCCACACCATCCGGCCATAATTTGTCTAGAAAGGAGCATCAGCAAACAACATTTCTTAAACCTAAGTGTTATTTGGGATGACTTATAGTGTTCTTTCTGGGTTGAGCTATAACTTCGGTTACACTCATTTATGGCTAATTGAAAATGCATTCTAAGAAGAACATTGAACTTGGCAAATGGAAGTGGAAAGCCGTCTCTCTCAGTGCACATCCTTGTTACATCTCTCCATTTTCACAACAGAAAAATCTTACACCCAGCTTGGCTGCTCTTAAAACATATTGTTTAGATTTAATTGGCAGTGTGGTGCAGCTACATTCTAGGCATCTGCCAGGTAGTACAGTCTTAACTTCACCCAATATCTGTTTTTTAAAAGCTGAAAGAAATTATATTTGTCAAGCATTGTCCACAGGGCATGTAGTCTCTTTCCAGGTAATTTGTACACATTGGTGACATAATGGTTTGTTGCTGTCCATTATGGAATATGATGGAAGCTATTCATTAGTAAAAAAGAGTTAAAAGAGTAAAATTTGCAAACGATTTATTTAAAACAAATAATGGGAGCAGATGTCGGGTTATTCCTCCAATATCATTCTGGCTAATTTGCATTCTGAAATGTTTCTCAAGTGGGAGGAAAAGTCAGGGGATTTCTGAAGCTTATCTTACACACATCTTTAGCACTATATCAGTCATGGAAGCATCATTTGTCAAGGATTTTATAAAAATTGCAAGTGTCATTTACATGCTCTTAAATATGTGCCTCACCAGGCTCACCTGGAATGCTTGTCAAAATGCATGTTTCAGGGTTTGATTCTAGACCTGCTGAATAAAAATCTCTTAGCTATGTGGGACCTGGGTATCTGTACATTAAAGTTTGGGAACACTGTCTCCTGGACCCCTGGTTCTGGGCCCTTACAGAGACGCACGTTCTTGTCCTACATTGCAGGCTTTTAAAAGAAACACCTGCTTGATCTACTTTACAACAACTCTGAAGATGCTAACAGAGAGTTCTTTGCTATATGTACATTATCTCACTTATGTTGACTCACACAAAAAAATCTATTTTAAGTATTAATAATTGTTGTTCTCTTGTTTTGCTTTTGGTCAACTGTTATAAACCATATTACAAGAAGGGCTTTCAGCCTCAGGCTTCGCCCCTAGCGAAGGGGCCTCCTGTGGGCGTTTCTGAATGAGGTTCCTTTCTACCCCTACTTTATGTCTCTCACCTTAGCTTTTGTTAGTTTTTTCCCTCTTTCATCTTTTATTTTATATTTTTATTTTATGTGTCTTTTATATGCAGTCTTAGATATCTGGTGGATATAAGCCCATGTGAATGTTTGTGTATTGGAATTTGGCAAATGGCATGTTTCTCTTAAGAAAACAAAGGAGATTTGGAACTTCATCTGAAAGCAAAAATGTCTGTTTAGGAATATATGAAAAAATCTCCATCTAGCATTAATTCAATAACATCTAGTTCAGTGTTTCTCATGATTTGTTTTAAAACAATGTATACAAATGATAGAGAATTCTAAAAATGATCTTTTGAGATTTAGTCTGGTCAAAATCTCAGAAGCCATTTTAAAGATGGCTAAGGTGCTGTAATTCTCTTTCTATATCCTATATCTTTACTTTGGGTATTAAAAAAAAAAAGAGTTACAACTGTGGAGAAATTCTACAGCCAGAGAAGTAAACCAATTCTTAAAAATGTTAAAGGAAAAATAAATTTTTCTGGAAATACAGTGTGTTTCTACCCATAATTAGTACATGACCTCTGAATTTGACCTCCTCCTTTTTTAACCCTGGCCCTTCTAAATATGCACACAGATGCCGTGAGAAAAACTTAACTACCTTGGCCAAGCTTTCAGCTGCCTTAAACCAAAGAAACTGAACTGAGAAGTACTTCCAGGAACTAGCGAAGTACCTGTACTACAGAGAACGGTCTACAGTCCTAAACTTACCTTTGTACTTTGATCATAGAAAAGATGTAATTCCAAGAGGGAAACTCTTTTGTCTGGAAAATATTTAAATAAATAAGTTGCAGTAGCCAAGAGGATTTAAGAGTAAATTTTTTAGAAGAAGGAAGCAGGAGAGCCAGAGTGCACACCCCTGGGGCGGCTTAGGGTGTGAGTGTTACCATAGGCAGTTAGTTATTAACCCGAAGGGAGGGAGCAAAAGTAACCAGCCTGATAAAGTGGGAAGAAGCAGCTTTATTGTCACCCCAGGAGTCCACCCCATTATGAGGGAGGGAGAAAAGGGCGTGGGGGAAGTCCTTTTACTAATCTGGCACAACAAAAACCAGATGACAAAGCAGAACTATGAGGCCCACACAGTAGGAGCTAAAATACAACCATAAATGGGGAGGAGATTACCCTGGGAAAATCTGGGGTAAAGATCAGATAAGTTAAGGGCACAAAACCCCAGAAAATCCAGGAAAGGGATTGGATAGGGGGAAGATACTAGCACAGCCACAGGAAAAGCTAAGAGAGAGATTGAACAGTTTGAAAGAAAGTCTGCCCCTTCCCCAATCCAAGGAAATATAATTAAAGCTTAACAAAGGCCCAGGGAAGGCCCATCTCTGGGAGGAGGGGTGGTGCGGGGCAGATGGAGCCACGTGGCCTGGGTGCCATTGAGCTTAAGCAGCAGACATGGCAGATGGGGAAATGAGGTGCAGAGAAGTTAAGCCATTTGCCCAAGGTCACACAGCTAAGAATTTTAATGCCAGCTGGGAATAGAGACTGAGCTGCTGCACTATTGGATCCTCGGGTGCTGCGGGCAATGGGCTGGCAGTTCTGGGTCCTGGCCCTCCTGGGCCTGGTGGGCACAAGTGTGGGCCTATGACCCTGGAAGCTGGACTTCCACAGTGAGGTGAAGCTGAAACACCTGGGTCGTGGATGAAACATCAGGCATGGAGTACCTGGGGACAGACCTACAATGTCAACGAGCTTCTGCTGCGGAACCCACCGGGGAAGCACCTCATCGAGTGTGGCAGCCTTTTCTAGGGCATCTGTGCCCTACACACTCTTCCTTCTCTCTGGCTATACTTTTGCTTTCTTTTCTCCTAAACACTAAGGATCCCCATGAGACTCGCAACCAGGGGAGCGGTGGGCTTTAGGGACTTTGCTTTTGCTGCTATAACTTCCGCTATAAGTCTAGGCAGCCCAGTCTAGGCTTACTCCCATTGCTGTGATCTGGTCTCTTCTATTCTAAGCACTTCCTTTGTTTTCACTCGAATAAATCTTACCATTATCACTCAAATCCTCTTTCATGGGTGTCCCTGAAATTTCTTTCACCTGACACTGTGAGAACCTATTTCCTCTGGTAACATGAGGACAGAATGAGTTGACCAAAGAGATTTTAAAAGAAGCCTACTGTCCAGTAAGTATAAACTCCTATGTGAGCAGTTTAGGGGTAGCTTTACTAAAGGCTCTTAGCTTGTAAAGAAGTACTGTAAACAGTGGGCTCTTGTTTCAGACTCAGGGATCTGTTCTTAAAACATCCTTCTACCTCGAGACAGACTCTTATTAGAAGTCACTGATACCCCAGATCTATTTCTCATCTCAGGAATGTTCAGATTTCTGTCACTCTTTTGTCTGTAAGAGAAAAGAGGAGAGTCATGGAATTTAGATTTGACCCATGTATAATTAACAAGTGGAACAAAAAAGTGAGGCCTTTAAAAGATGAAAGCAGGAATATGGAATCAAAGGATTACCAACAATTAGGCTAAAAGGGAATAATGTCGATACGTATGATTAGAGATTTTACATAGTTCAGGTAGTTGAATAATTGGAAGGATGGGCCCAGGTTTTTGACTGTTAGTGAGGATCAAAACAGCCTTTCAGTGGAAAATATATATTGATTCAGCATAGTAGTAATTGCTAAGTTCCCTGTTCCAGTCTGACTTCATACAATTTATGATAGTTACCTCTGTCTCGAATTTTCTTCTAATGGCGAGTAAGAATTTATGTCACATGTTTTGAAAGCTCCTCCTGTAGCTGTGTGATCACATATATTTCAAGCACAGGGGCATGATTCTATGTGGTTCATGAATAAAACTGTTCAAACTTGGATGTCCTGCTGTTAATATGTCAAGTCAGCATGTTATTTATTTACATATTTAATGTTTCTACTCCCCTCCCACCAACACATATGCTACAGTGGATGCATCTATAATATCGGGGCCTTTAACCATCCTGTTTAACTGCTAGATCACCAGTGCCTAGAATAGTACATGGGCACACAAAATATCCCATAAATATTTCTCGAATAAGTTAATAAAGCCCTGGAGGTCAGAGCACGTATAAATCTGATTGCACTGTTGGCGGTGATTGCAATCCAAGAAATAAAGAACAAAAGTGTGTGTGTGTGTGTGTGTGTGTGTGTGTGACCTGAACAAGCTGGGGAACGGATCAAAGGTAACAAATGCCAACAAGACCTCATTACCCTGTCAGATTTGAGTCTTTATTAACTAAGAATTACTAATATGTCTAAGAACACTGTTTCCCTGACCTTTGATTTTGTTGAATTTCACACTAAAGTAACCGACCAATAAAAACGATTGTTCACACGCCGCCCTAACACATCATTTCACATTATGTCCCCAACTCTCTTCTTGACAATGAGATAGTACATTACTGACACTTAGTGAGTTTTATCTATCTCTTGTTTTGCTAGGTTCTTCTACCTCATCTCTGGCTGTCGCTTCTACTGAAGGAGAAGCATGGGGAGGAGGACCCTGAGGAGTTGCTGTCAGAACTGTGCACTTGGACATCGGATCTAAAGTTGGAAAACAAATGCAGAAGGAAAATGTTAACTATGTGTGAGACAAGAAGGCTCAGTTGTCTCAATTTCAAATCTAAATCGATGCTATAGAAGATAAAGTATCTCTAAAATCAAACACTGGACTCCAGTTAAGACCTTAAGAAATATTTTCAGAAAAGTTCCTAGAATTTAGATAATTTCTAGATCACTCCTCCTTTGCACTGCTCTTTTGGAACTTCTTTGTCTTGGATCAAAAATCATACATTTCCCTTTATTAAATCCTACATTAATCAGTAATTATAGCTAGAATAAATAGCACAGCAGATAGGAAGCATCCTTTCCCCATCTTTCACAGTACTCAAAATATGAGTTAAGTTTTTGTTATGATAAAATTAATCTATTCATTCTGCATTCTGGAATTATAAAAGCAAAACTAGATTTATGGCCATGATTATTAAGTGAATCAAATGACCCACAAATGAGTTGAACAAAAGTCAAAATGGCATGTATGTTTTTCTAGCATATACACTCTAAAAACTGCTAACTATAACTCAATATGATATAGTTGTTTTTTTTTAATTCTGGGGTATATTCTGCATGAGAAAAAGAATTAAAATGTGACTCCTACTCTCTATCAGCAAGGGTCACAAGAAGTCCTGAGCTCAGAGTGAGACCTACTCATGGGCCCTAAGCCTACGTTAGGAAGGAGGAGGAGAAAGCCATTTATTTCCTGCTTTCCATCCCCCATACTCAGAGCCTCAGTGTCTACCGGCCTTGAGTCTCTGGGATTAATCCCATTATGCTCTTTACTGCAGCTAAGGCCAAGGACCACACAAGCCTAGGAATCCTAGGTTCCCACTCATCTCTCTATTCTGATTCTCCTACGCCTCCATGCATCCTCCATTCTGTCCCCATCTCCAATCCCCCCTAATCCTGAAGCCCTTTCACTGTGCCTTCTAGAGCCCATAGTTGCTCAGTAAGGAAAACTACATTCTCAAATTCTTTTCTGAAATTTCCTTTCATCTTGCCATAAAAGAAGACTGATTATCTCCTGAAAACACTGCCCCTCCAAGCCCTCTGAATTAGAAGGACCCCAGGTCCAATGCTACCATCCATTTTACTCATACTTTCCCTTGCTTCAACCCTTTGTCAACCCTTGGGTCACTAACCCTCATTGGTTTAGTCCAGTCTGGATATAACACTCTCCAATACCACTCCTATCTTATATCAAGGGAATTTCAATGTTCATTTACATGATTCTTCCCATATGATAGCCTCACAGTTTCTTGAACAGCTCCTCTCCCAATGTTTATCATTGGGTGATTTCTTTTAGGTGCAAAATCACACCCTGTGTTTTCTGCATAAAGACATGGCTCCAGCAAAAATTCCCTCTTTCTTACCTGGATCAGGATTTCCCTCTTAATTACAAGGTTACAATCAGCATCCACATATTAAACTTTCTAAAACTCCACTGTTGACTTGAATTCCTTTCCCCTCTACTACCCCATTCCTCTAATTTACAACAAAAGGTTTACTGAGTGGCCTATATCTGAATTTGTTTTTAATTTTCCCCATTTGCTTTTTCATTTTGCTCTAAAGGGCTTTCACCGCTCCACTGAAAGTGGTCTCATCAAGGTCATCAGTAACTTCCATGTTGTTGAACTCAATGATTAAAATTCAGTTCTGATCTGATCACACCTGCTAGGACATTTGACCCAAGTGATCATTCCCGCATCCTTGAACACTTTCTTGTTGTTTCCCTGGACTCCTGTTTTGTTTGTCTCTCATCTCACTGCTCAGGCCCACAGACAGTTTCCTGGTGCCTCCTCACAGTTCTGGCCTTTCGTGAGACTGGTTCAATCCCTAAACCTCTTCTCTTCTCCATGTCTTTTTTTTTACTCCCTCCCTTGGTGATCCAATTCTGTCATGCACACCCTGATGGCTCTCTAATTAATGTTTTGAGTTGCGACCTCTCCACTAAACTTCTGAACTCCAAATTCTAACAGCCTACTGAACATCTCCAATAAGATATTAAGTAAATTAACTTAAACATGTGCAAAACTCAAAATGAACCCCCTGGCCTTGTTCACTGACTTTTTGCTGCTCCCATCAATCTACTTCTCTCTTCTTATTTATTAATTATAATTCATTCAGTTGCTTGGACCAAAAATCTTGACATTACCTTTACATCCTCTCTTTCTCTCATACCTCGCATCAAATTTGCCAGCAAATTCTCTTGCATCTATTTTCAAAATATATCTCTAACTTGACCTTTCTATTTTACCACCTCAGCTGCTACTTCCCAGATCCAACCCATCATCATCTCTTACCTTGAATGTTGCAGTAACTTTCTAATTAGATCTCTTTGCTTCTATAATCATCTTCCTTAGAGTTTATTCTTGTACAAAGGCAAAATGATCATTTTAAAAACTTTGAGTCAGAAGTCATTCCTCTATTCTAATCCTGCCAAAGCTTTCCTTTGTCACTCGGAGAAGTAAAGCTATAGTGCTCAACTCCCTCTATGCACGAACTCTCCATTTTATTCTGTGCCTTCATTTTCTACTACTCTGCCCACCTGTCATGCTATTCCAGCCATTGGTCTCCTTATGTTCTTTAGTGAGGTCAAGCTTGCTCCCACTGCAGTTATATCTGTCTAGAACACTCTTTGCATAGAGGTCTTCTCTCACATCATAACCTTAGTGAGAGACCTTCCTTGACCACTGTATTTAAAACTGTCTCCACATCCCAACCCCATGTCTTAATTTTCTTTCCTGGTTTATTTTTCTGCATTACTTACCACCTTCTAATATACAATATAACATAACCTTGTTATCTCCTCACTCTAGAAAGAAGGTTGAAATTTAGTCTTTCTCTTTTCTTTTACCACAATGTCAAAAGTAGTGCTTAACATACAGTAAATAAGCAAACTTTGTTAAATGTACATGCATACATGAATGAATGAATATTATTTGGCAGTTTTAACTCAGGAGCTACAGTATAAATGATGATTGATGCCAAAGCATATTGTGAAAGATTCTATAAAGCAAATGTCTCAAAGTAGATTCCCAGAATCAATAGGGCAACTCACAAACATCAAATAAATAAAAGTTGTTGAAGATGTTGGGAAGTCATAGGAAGAATTTTTGAAGGATTTGAAAGTACAGTATCCTCAATATAGGAAGGAGGAAATAGTGCTTCCATTTTTACCTGAAGCCAAACAAAAAAATTTCACCAGGATTATTCATAAAATTTGCTATATACCCTCTAAGTTTGGGAGTAGGTTTCAGGGAACTAATCTTTACTGACCGATGTAAAGGCAAAAGATTGTATCTATTTATCTAAGGAATAATACTCTAAGAGCATCTGTGTAGACAGAATTGTCAGGAAACAAGCAGAACTGGGACAGCATACAGTGCCATGTCTAAAGATAGTAAGTTTCATGTTTTCCATAGAAGTCTCTGGTAACCTCTGGAAGCTTGCATGGCAGAGTCAATGCTAAATACCTGACAGACCCAGAGAACAGAAGCCCCAGCCATAACACAGGTCAAGAAAAATATTATCCCACTTTTCTCTTCTTCCCCTGACAATGACCCTGATGGGTTCCTAAACCATAGTCAGGAAGATGAAGAAGGAGAAACATTGTGCAGACAGAGGGGGGAAAACACACAGACCCTTACATGACCCTCTCAAGGCTGTTACAAGAGGATGAGCACATGCAATGAGAATATCAGCCTCCATACAATGTTGTCCTTGAACATTGCAAATATTAACCTTCTAACCGTGGGTGCCTAAATGTCCTGAACTCCCCTATCTCACTATCACTCTGGAACTAATAACTTCATTAAATATACCAGTTTACATACTCAGTAACATGATTAAGAACAGGAATAAGACAGGGATGTCTGTTTTCACTACTCTTATTTAGCTTAGTACTGGAAGTCCTAACCACAGTGATCAGATAAGAAAAAGAAATAAAAGGCATCCAAACTGGAAAGTAGAAACTAAAACTGTCATTATTCGCAGATAACATGAGAGTGTACATAGAAAATCATATAGGCTCCAACAAAAAGCTACTAGACCTAAAAAACTAATTGGGCAAAGTAGTGGGATACAAAATCAATTGATGGCATTTTTATACAGAGATAAATAAAAGAGAAAGAAAAAAAGAAAGAGAGAGAAGGGGAGGGAGGGAGAGAGGAAGGAAAGATGGAAGGAAGGAAGGAAGGGAGGAAGAAGCAAGAAAAGAAAGAACATTTTTACTTGCATGTGATATGATTACTTATATGGAAAATCTAAGGATTTACAAAAAAATCTAATACAAGGAAAAAGTGAATTTAACAACATTAAAGTACCAATTATATTTCTATATTAGCAACACATAACTGAAAATCAAAGTTTAAAATGGTATTTTTAAGAGCAAACAAAAAGCCAAAAAATTGAAGTGCTTATGAATAAATTTGATAATTGTGCCACACCCCAACACTGAAAACTATAAATATCACTGGGAAATTAAAGAATATTAAATAAGTGAAGGAAAATATCATTTTCATAAATTTTGAAGTAATAGTTTGGTATTTATTCTTCCAAAATTGATTTATAGATTAACTATAATAACAACCCAAATCCCAGAAAGTTTTTTGTTAGATATTGACATGCTGATAAGATCATACAATAACTAAAACAATTTTGAAAAGACATCGTGGGAGGTTTTTTATTTATTATTTAATTTCAAGACTTACAATAAAGTTCTTATAATCAAATAATATGGTATTGGTCTAAAATAGACTTGTAAATCAATAGAAAAAAAGAGAGTCCAGAATCCACCCACACATGCATGGTAATTACATTTAACACAGGCATCACCATAACTGAATAATATTATCAATAACCTTCAAATTTTTTTTCAATAAATCTTGTTGGGAAGAAGGGATATGGAATAAAATCAACAACCTTGACCCCAACTTTACATTATAAATAATAATTAATTAGAACAAAGGAGAAACATTTGCAACTTTTGTGTA
The DNA here is from genome assembly GCA_004026545.1 of Mormoops blainvillei. NCBI lineage: Eukaryota > Metazoa > Chordata > Mammalia > Chiroptera > Mormoopidae > Mormoops > Mormoops blainvillei. Next base: position 128,478 of record PVJD01003372.1, on the reverse strand, counting down.
AGAAAAGATTTCTTAGACTGGCTCTAAATACTAGCACTAGCTAAAAAATAAAGAAAAAGTATATTGGAATTTAACAATATTAAAATATTCTGCCCTTCTAAAGACACTATTAAATCCGTATACCTGTGTTCAGTTGATTTTTGACGAGGGTGCTAAGCAGTAACAAGGCACCCTTCAACCCCTCATTGTGGCTGTATCACTGTGAGAACCAAATGGGAAGCTGGAACTTTCAACATTATCCAGAAGTAATAGGACTTCCCCCAACTTACAGTGTCAATGGAGACTACATGGGGCACAGTAATACATCCTAACTAGGCATCTCTTCAGCTGAAGGGGAGCCTGAAATCCCACCACTACCAAGCAGGAGCAAGGTACTCCTCTGTTCCCAAAAGTATCAAAGGAGGTCCAGTTGGGATTCTGGACTTCTACCTTCAGCTGGCACTAACAATGTAATACCTCTCCTGCCCCACCAGCACAGTGTCAGAAAAGGTCTGCTAATACGGAAGATTTAAATAACATGCAGGATCTTATAAGACCCCAAGAACCAGGAAAATTTCAACTTAAATGAGAAAAGACAACACCGAAATGATACAAATTCTGTACTTATCTAAAGCACCCATCATAAAAATGCTTCAACAAGCAATTTGTTAACCAACTTGCTTGAAACAAATGAAGAAAAAACCCAAAATCTTACCAAATAAATAGAAGATATAAAGAACCAAATGAAAACTTAGAACTGAAAAATACAATTACTGAAATTTAAAAAGTCAGTGGAGAGACTCAAAAGCAGAAAGGAGAGAATAGAATCAGTTGTCAATGGAAATTGCCCAACCTGAAACACAGAAAGAAAACAAGCTGAATAACAAGTAACAAAACGAACCTCAGGGACCTGTGGGACTATAACAAAAGATTCAATGTTTGTGCCACTAGAATCCCAGAAGGAGAGAACTAAGATGAGTTCGAAAAAGTACTTGAAGAAACAATAGCTAACAATTTCCCATATTTGAGAAATGATACAATGCTATAGATTTGAGAAGTGTACAAGATTTGTAATAGGATAAATCCAAAGAAATCCACACTAATACACGTTATAAACTTCAGAAAACAAAACAAAAACAAAAAAACACAAAGAAAAAAATCTTGAAAGTAGCAGGAGAGAGATTATACCTTCCCCATTGTGGGAAAACAACTCGAATAACAAGTGGATTTCTCATAGGAAACCATAAAAGAAAGTGGTACAATTTTTTTTCAAGTGATAAAAGTAAAGAACTGTCAATCCAAAATCCTACACACTCAGTAGAAATACTCTTTAACAACAAATGGGAAATCAAGGTACTCTCAAATGAAAGAACACTAAGATAATTTATTGACCCTAGACCTACCATAAAAGAATGGCCAAAGGAAGTTCTTATAATGGAAAAGATGGTGAAAGAAGGAATCTTAGAACATCAAGAAAGAAGAGCAATAGAAAGGACAAAAATAAGGATTATTCAGTAGACTTTCCTTCTCTTCGTGAGTTTTCTAAATGATGTTAACAGTCAAAGCAAAGAACATAACATTATATTATGTGGTTCTCGATATATGTAAAGGAAATATTTAAGACAATTATATTATACATGGGAGAGGATAAAAAATTTTAAAGAATAGTAAGTGTTCTATACATAATGCAAACTAGCAAAATGATGGAACCAACAGATGTTTATGGTGATGGAATAGTTCAGTATTCTGATTGTGATGGTGGATATAAGAATCTATACATGTAACAAAAATGATATAAATCTATATACACACATTCCTGGTTTTGATATAGCACTATAGTTACACAAGATGTAATCACTACGGGAAACCTAGTAAAAGGTATTTGGGGCCCTCTGTACTATCTTTTCAACTTCTTGCAAATCTATAATTATTTCAAAATTAAAAAGTTAAAAAGATAAAATAAAATCCAAGCCCATTATTATTCACAGAATAGACATTAACCAGTCTTATGATAACTCACTAACCATTGTTGTATCAGTAAGCTTACTTTCCAATGCTAAAGAGCTATAGGAATAGGAGGGAGAAGTAACTTCAGAAAAAAATCATCTTATTTAACTGCTAATAAAGATATATCAATATTTGTGTCTAAATGAATTGTTTATTTTTCTTATAACTTACTAAATAAATAAAATGGAGTAACAGAGAAAGAGAAAAGTTGAGATTTAGGAAATAATATAGAGAAAGCAGAAAATATAAATAGCCACAACTTAACAGTAGAAGAACAAAGTGAGGATTAGTAAACCATTCACATAGTTTACTATTACATTCATTTCATAGTTACACTTTTCATGAATTTTTAAGAATGTATTATACTGGAGTCTGAAATGATATCTAAAAATTCTATTACCCCCTTTGAATATTATAAATCCTGGCACTTGTTATTTATAGGCTTTCATTTTGTTAAAAAAATGCAAACACATTAACAAACACAGCTAATTAATCTATCTGTACAGTTCATATCTGCATCTGTTTTCTTCATCTTTACCTATTTTAGTTATATTTTAATTATTTTTCTCACTCTCTGCCTCTTCCTCATCACATAAACAGAGCCTTCAGCTTCTTAGTCCTTTTTGAGTCAATGGGGTCAGCATTAAATGTAATTAAGAAGTTTTTAAAAAGTGTATTTCTGTACACTGTTTGTGAAACCACAGATATCCCTTGAGGAGAGGAAATTACCAATCAACAATTTCTCCCAGTTGGGGTGACTTCACCCGGCTTTGAAATAGCCTCAATTCTCCAACCCCTTTCTTAGGCAGAGTTGGCCTTTAAATACATACGAACAGAAATATTTTTAAGAAAATTTCAAATCTTATTAAAAGTGTCTGGTGATATGTTTTAAATTCACAGAGAATTCACTATTTCATTTCTGATTTAAAAGTTTCTTATGTGATTTCTTTTTCAATTTGTAAGGAAGATGGGGCGGGGTATAAGGTCTGATCATCTGCTCCAGAGATGTGGTCAGTCCTATAGAAGTGTCACTATGCAGGTGGTAACTTCAGGCACCTCTCCTCAGTAGATGCATTCTAAAATGTTTCTCAAAAAGATTAAAAAGGAATACACGAAAGTCGCCTAAATCCTCCTCCTCCCCCAATAATGGCACCACCACCAACCTGGAAATCCTGGTTTTTCAATCACCAAGTTCTATTGACTCTACTCCTGATAGATCTTTCAATATACTTCTTCTCCCAATACTGTTCCCACAGCCAATATTTTCTTACTTATAATACAATCTGGACTAAATGGTAATGAAAAAAATACAATAAAAATTATTTTTTAAAAATCCAGTCTGTGATCTTCACACCCTCCATTCATTACCTCACCACAATGCAATCTTCAGTGCAACCATAATAACCTATGGGAAGGTGTATATTATGCATCCACTGGAAATCCTCCAAGGCTACCCTTTGTCAAAAATACAAAGTCCTAACTCTTTTGTATGCCTTTGAAATTTATTTTTCTAAAGATGAAAAGAAGATGAACTTCTCTCTCAAACTTTGCATCAGTACAAAAAAATAAGGACTCTGTAATTTCATACCATTTTTAACCTCCATTAGAACCACTGACATCATGAAGTATTATACTCACAATTACTTAGAGAAACACTCTCCAGGAACTCCAGAAAACAAAGAAACAAATTATACTGTCCTATATGATTTAAAAATATGAACTAAACTCTCTTTCAAACATTAGTAGAAGTCAGATCCTCTCCATTCTACATACATGTTTCTTTCATCACCCAGACCTTAAATATAGTCACATCCTTGAATTTTATAGCGACAGAAACCATTTTCCCCACATGAGAATAAATCTCCCTAAATTCTCAAGCTTCATCCAGTGTTTAGTTTTCACAGACTATATGTTTATTACAGTCAGAAATTACACATAGAAAGTTATACAACTGTAAACAAGTTTATGCTACACCATTTATAAACTGTCTTGTTCCTCTTTAAGTAATTGCAATTTAACACGTAGAATATTTCTACCTATGCAATTACCAAAAGTAAAACAAAAAAGAAAAGCATTTTTGTATTTCTATGGCATAGAATTGTTGCTATTAGGTGCAACTTTAAATATACTCCTAGGACTCAAGTAAATAAATATAACTCTGTTTTCTGACTGCCTTTGGAGGTGGGAGAATTTGTGAATACTTGCAACTATATCTAGGTGGGAATTCCCCACCTAATAATTTAATTTTTCCTGTTCAAAGGCAGCAATGTTCACAAACATATACCTCACTTCCAAAGCACACAACATCCTATTTTCAAGGAGTAAGATGAGTAAATTTTTTCAAATATTTGATAAGTAGACAGAAGGAAACCCTCTTTTTTTCTCTTGGTCAGTAAACAAACCCAAAGAGAATATCTTTCCAGCACGTTGAAGATGCTCTGGCAGATCATTAATCCCAGAAAAATCTCTCCAAATGTACTGATGCGTGGATTCCATTTTCAAATTTCTCATTAGTTCCTCTTTATGGATTAAATGCTGATGTTCACGAGTGAATGCACACAGCTTCAGCTGATGGATGTAATTGGGTTGTAATGGATTTTAGCTGCTGTTCCTTCTGATCTAGCCAATTTGAAATGCAGTACCAATGTATTCTCCCCATCTCTCGGTAGGGAGTGAGAAATTGAAACCTACAAGATGAAATTTATCAACTTTCATAAAGTCAGCTTCAACCATCATAAAACTGTTAAACTTCTCATTATCATTCTACTGCAGTTATTTCTCGAATTTTGGTCTGGCAGTCAAAATTTTAAAGTATATTTGGAATAAGTAGAGTTGATCCTTCAATATTCTGTGTGTCCTCAACATTGATTTAGGTGCTGTAAATATTACCAAGTGAAGATGACATTAAAACTGCAAAATGTAACATCAGAAACATAACATGACAAGAAAAGATTTAAAGGTTGCAGTGCCTTCTGCAATTTTATATTTAAAAACATGATTTGCAGCTATGCTAGGTTCAATAACAAAGATTACCTGCTTCAAAGTCTCAAAAATTCTTCTGGTGTTGGAGTCTTCTGTCTCTTGGCACTGAAACACCTCAGTTATGAAAGGGAGACATGGACCAGGGAGAACCCAAATTCATAGTTGTCACAGTCACCCTTCATTTTCTGTTATCTGTGTGTGTTTTCCAAGTCCCAACCAGTATTTTCTTGCAGTTATATATCCATGAGCAGTGTAACAATGCGTTCAGAATTTAATTGAGCTCAAATGGACTGACCTTTCCTTTTATCACTAATAGTATAAAACAGAACATATAGGGAAACAGCTACCCTATTAAAAACTTTCAGTAAAGAGTATCATAGGAAAACAATATTCCATTTCTATATTTCTTAAATCCTCCTTTTACATTAATGTAGAAACTCAAGGTTCTCATACAATTCTAAAGTTTACTTAAATCATGCAAAGAACACTAGACATTTATACACCATTTCTATTTTATTCTACAAAGACAACTTAACACTGATAAAACTAGAAAACATGGGCTAGATAGAGAGACAGAGAAAAATATTATCTAGATCTTATCAGTTGCGTCTCTTACTCCTGAATTGGAATATTTCTTTCATGCTGTGAATTTTACAACACTGTACAAATGCAGCTATTCTTTGAGTTCATAAAAGCTAGGCAGCTAAAGTGATTGCCTGTGAGGAAATAGAAACCATTTATGTCTTGTTTGCTTTTCATAAATAATACTAATTAGCACATACATTTCAGTTAGCATCTTCAAAACACTTGACAAACATTAAGTAATTAATTAATTAAAAAGAAGACCATGATGAGCTTAATTGGAATACCCCCAAGGGCACTCAATACTTCTTGGTTCAAAAAGGTTGTGAAATAACAAGAATAACCTTTCTTGTGATATTTGACTGCCAGTTTGTGCCGGAAAGTACCTGGGTGCATGACAATTAGATGTTTCTAAAAGGTCAATTGGATTTTGTGTAACCTCCAAAAGAAGAGGTTAAATTTTTTCTGATATTTCTATCTATCTAGCTTTCCTTACACACACACGCACCCCCACTTACAACTGACTTAATCTGCCAAATAAAAATCTTCCCTCCAACCCAAAAGACCATGCCCAGAACAAACCTTATGATGAATAATGTTGTATTAGCATCCAATCGAGCCTACATAGGAAGGCATCATTTCAAAGAAAAAAATAACCGGATTTATTCTTATAATAAATTAATATTAAAATCCGTGGTTATTATCTATGAAGATAATCTCTTCCTTCTATCACCCATAGGAGAAAAATCAACTCAGATCAGTAATTATTTTTCTGCAAAGAAAAGGACTTTCTATTGCCAAAAGTAAAATTGATTTTCTTAATTTCTCATTGTTTTTATTTTTACATGACATAATGATTTGAAATAAAATAATCTGTATATTAGGAAGAGCCTCATTCTAAACACAATAAAGTCTCAGAGAAAAAAGTGATATATGAATTTTTATAACCATTTTACAAACCGTATGTTGCTGACCTGCCCCAGTGTCATGGAAATTTCTCAAGGTGACTCACTGAAGTGGCATGACAAGAAAAGTGAGCCCAGTTTAACACTGTCTTCTCTTCATTCTAGAATCTTTCAAAGACAAGAGAGTAGACTAGGTTTATGATGCATATAACAAATATTTTTTAATCCAATAGCAAGTTGAACAAGGTTTAGAATTGCCTTTGCAGGCAGTATTGCTAAATATTTACCAATTAGTTTTTATTAAAAAATAATATTAGCTAGCCCGACCTCCTCTCTCATGATTTACACTGGGTAAAATAGGCTTGGGCTATTTCTGAAAATCACCTTTCTTGCTCAGTAGGTGAAGGTAGATTATAATTAAGTTGAAATAATTAAAAGAAAAATGTGCTCAGTGCTATGAGAACAATTCTAAAAGAGGATTTCAAAAACAAAATGATATAGATTTATTTTGATATGCTTATATTTTGGTAATTTTATTTAGAAGGAATTTAAATCATTTGGGGAGGTTTTATTCAATATAATCACTTATTCTACTGATATTGCCTTCTCTCAAAAAAGTCATATAATTTACATCTCCAGCTGATACTATGCAGCTGGTACATCCTTCCCATTATTCAGGCATCCCCATTTCACTTCAGAGGTATCAGACTCGTCTCCTAACTGGGATCCATGCACAGTGCTGCAGGCCAAGTAAAGGGCCTCTTACTCCAAATCTCATCACCATGATGCCTGTGCAACTTCAAGGAAGTGAAGGGAGGCCCAACACCTTTCACCTGGAGCTTTAAAAACAAAGCTAGTTCTGTAAATTGATTACCTTGAAAATAAAACTCAATTGTATTTGAGTTTGGTAGAAAAGAAAGAATTTTATAATTTTTTTCACCAAAAAGTTCAACTTGAAATGATCATTGTTATAATGGTAAGTTCAAAAAACTGTACAAGAGCACCAAGAGCAAAGGAAAAGGGCGAAAAAGGGAAATCTGCCACGGGATTCGGTTTTTGCTGTTGTTCTCTTTTTGTTTTTAATATGGCAAAACTCCTTCCAGCATAAACATATGATTATTCTTAAAATAAAACAAGGGAAAAGATGGATGAATATATTTTAAAAGTTAATAGTAAATGAATATAAGATTATATAGTTTTTTTCTGACTTTTTATTGTTTTCCCATCTTCTAAAGGTAGATTGTTTTACGTTGGATAAGTTTCTGTGCTTTATATCTTTCTGTGCTGCTGCAGACTCAGTCAGCCTCTGAACGACAGCAGTTAGTATTTCCTCGGTGTCCAGCGGATAGTCATCAATTTGTACAGTTCAAATTATTTGTATAGATTTATACAAATTAAATTATTATCTTGCATTATTGGGAATCAAGTCCTCATTTTTTTCCACCCCCAAACACATAATTGAAGAAATCCTGAACTAATTATTCAGTTTCAGCCAATATAGGGTCTAAATTGCATAGCTTTATTTTCTTTATCATAAAGCTCTCAGTCCCACTTCAAAGGCAGTTAAGAGATTAACATCAACACTAAATTGTACAGCAAAGACACTTCACATTAAACCCTCTTTATGCTCCTTGGCACTGAACGTGATTATCTTATCTGTCCAGATTATGCAAAAATTAATCAATTCTTTGTAATAGTGGTAAGATATTTTTTCCTTCTGTTAAGAAGAAGGAGTGAAAGGAGTAGCACTGATGTTTCAGTGCACTAACAGGGTAAAAATGCAGGGGCAAACCAGAGAAAAAGCAGAATCCCTCATCTACTTCTCACTGCCTGTCTACTTGATTTATGGATAATCCCCCGGTTTTTCTGGGGAGGAAAAAGAAAACTTTTACAGGAAGGAACAACCAGAATTTCTTTCAGCTTCTAGGAAGACCCTCAAAATAATACAGTACCAATCACGAGAACAACACTTGGCAACTGCGTTGAATAATTCAGTGGCTCACATCATGGTTGCCACTACATATTTAGCTTGCACGATAAATATATTATACATTTTATTATCGTTTGACCAAATCTGACCTCTCACACCCTTCCCAATGAATGCCACCACTCTCAATTTCTCTCCCTTTCTGTCCCTTACACACACAAATTTCATTTTCCTTCATATTCGGCCCCAACCCTCATTCCCCAAACTACTTAAATATAAATTTCAATATAACATAGAGCTGAGTCCATTTATGGTTAGAGAATAAAGGAGGATTTGCCAAGAAACACATGCAGAGATGCCGGTCATAGGTATTGTCCATTTAACTGTATTCTGCGGTGTGATGCCTTAGACATGACTGCCATTAGTTAAGGCTGCCAGCCTGCACAAGAATTCAGAGAAAGACTGGAGGATTCTGATCCAGATCCTTTATTCATCACTGAAAAATACCAAAACAACAAAAAAGTTTATACTCGTGGAATTTATTTTCTAGTATGGGAAGACAGAAAATAAGCAATAAACAAAATAAGTTACATATTATATTATCTTGGAATCTAAAGTTAGGAAAAAGAATGAAGTAAAGTTGATTGGGAGTGCCAAGGGTTGGCTCATGAAAAAGTGGAAGTGAATAGTTTTGAACAAAGCTGAAGAGGGAGCCACTGGGTGTTTGAGGGAAGAGAACTGTAGACACCATGGCCGCCATGGCCAGTTGTGCTTGCTGTGAGCCACGACCTAAACACGTCTACACAGCATTTCTGCCAGGCAGGGAAACAATCACAAAGAGATGGGGCGAAAGCATGCCTCACAGGTTTGTGATTGGCCTTACTTGAGGAACTCTCCGGTAGAAGGCATGTTGGAGAACAAAGTTTATCCAGACGGGATCTTGCCAATGGGCTCTGGCACGTAGCTGCAGTCAGTTTTTGACAAGTGCACTTCGACCACAGAAGATCAGAAGGTAGCACGATGGTTTGAAATGAGCACACAGTTTTGAATCGGATGAACTGTTTTGAATTTTGAGCCCATCACTTACTAGAGGCAGAACCGCAAGTGTATTTATTAATTTGATGTCAACTTGATTCCGTTAGCACATTGGTTCTTACTATATAACCCAATATAACAGAACCTGAAAAGAAAGAAAATACTTAGCACTTTGAGCCTCAAGCAGATGGCAGCCTAGATCAAAAGTTGGCAAACTTTTTCTATAAAGGATCATATAGTGAATATTTTAGATTTAGTCAGTCATTTGGTCTCTGTTGGAACTTCTCCACTCTACCATTGTAGCACAAAGGCAGACAAAGACAATGTCAAATGAATGAGTCTGGCTGTCTTCTTATAAAACTTAATATACAAAAACAGGAAGCAGGCCAGATTTCACCTGTAAACTGTAGTTTTCAACCCCTGACCTACAGCATCATTCATGACGAACGTTCTGTATGTGCATTACCTAACCCAGCAGCCAATAGTCACGTTGGCTACTGAACTCATGGACTGTGACCAGCTGACTAAGAACTATATGTAAAGTTTTATTTAAATTAATTTTAATTGAAATAGCTGCATGACATTAGTGTATATTCTACTGAACAGTTCTGGTCTAAAGGAAAAGACTGGCTTAGGAAAGTACACACTATATTAAAAATGACAAGAGTCCTACAATGCAAGCAAACAGTAAGCAGTACCAGGAGTTTAATTGAAGGTTTCATGAACTAAATGGCATTTGAAATGGATCTTGAGAAATGAGTAGCCTGTGGCAGCCTCTCTAACCTTGTTTGCAAAAACAAAACAGAATAACCAAAACTGCAGTAGGGACCCTTTACAATGTAATCTTGTCTTTAGCAACAGAACTTTATAATTAAGAAGTGTTTTATACTGAGTTAGAGCCACTTGTTAGTCACTTTACTATTTTCCAAGATTACTATGGTACAATGGGAATAGTACAGGCCTCGGGACTAGGAAGAACTGATTTAAAGCTTTGCTCTTAATCTTATTTATCATGTGAGTTTAGATGTCCCTTTAACATCCTGGGCAGCCATTTTCTTACCTTTAAAATGGAAAAGGCCTCTAGGCCATTTGTAAAAATTAATGATGATTCAATTATAGTGTTAAGGATAATGTTAGGAACACAGGATTCAATTACCAAATTATTATTTAATTGTTTTTGTCATAAATATCATTTCAATCGATTCTCAAAATTCTGTGTGTTATAAAGAATAGGCACTATCACTTCTATTTTTATGGGAAAGTCACATGTATGACAAGTCAAGGTATCTTGCCCAAGACCACCTAGCTCATAAATGGTAGAATCAAGTTCAGAAGGCTGAGCCCTCCTTATGCCTATCCTAGTGCCTTTTCCACCACCTGAAATTAACTCCTTATTAAGACAAATTAATAAAATGTTGGGAACTTTAGCTCTGGACTGCATCATTTCAGGGGATAAGGAGTATTCAGACTAATGGGGTTTTATCCAACTGCTCTCCTATGTTTACTATTCACGTTTCCTGTTTTGACCTGAAGCCTGTCCAGACTTCATTCATTACTTAAATAACTTTTATAAGGTATTGCCATCTGTATAATCATTAATAAGTGCCACAGTCCAGAGCAATGAATCTTGATATTTCGAAGCATTATGTAAAATAAGTCAAACAGGTGAACCTAGGCTTTATAGCTTAAGCCTTCCTTGGCATGGATTGGCACTAAGTCCTGTCCTTTCTAACGGCTTATGTTTCATTTATGTTTTCAAAGTGAGGCGACAAATTGCTTAAAATATAAGGAGTTTCTTTTCATCTCTAAACCCACCCTACTTCCTACCTTCATAAAGTCAGGGACTGAGCCACACAACAGACTTTTATCTTTTCAAACAAAAGAATAATAAAATGACGTAGGGAAGTTTAAGCATGTGTTTTCTATCATTACATTAAAACAGAACTTACAAAGCACTGTGGAGAGCGTGTAAGTTTTAAAAAGTAGAAAATTTTTGTGTTTAACTTACTCTGTCCGCTCATTCTACTCATTTTTAAAACCTCCCTTGTCAGATAGGATTCTCCAACTCAACTTACCTTTGTAGGGGTCTTCCTTCTGGTTGTGTGTGCACTGGAACTCGTGGGGAGTCTCTGAATTATTTACACCTGCTCTACTGAAATGATGATGTCGTAAACCGAAGAAGTGCTGCCTTGCTCTGGGTGAAGCCAACTCAATTACCCTTCTCTTTCCAAACCGAACACCGAAATTCCTTCATCATATTTTTTTCTTGTAACCAAATAAGGTATAGCTAGATGTTCCTGCATCTGTCTGATGTAAGCTTGCTATCTCTTCACGGTATTTAAGGTTAAGACCCAAACCACCATGACATTGGAGGAAAGACTGACAAGGGGAAGAAGAGGTAACAACAGGATATCAACTTCTTGTTTTCTTGACAGCTCCTTGCACACTTCCTGGAAGTAGTCATCTTTTATATGTTCCCAAATTAACCTGAAGCTGCAATGAACTTTTGAACTTTCAATATTATGATAACATGTATAGCTCTACGCTTTTTTCCTGCCCACTTGAAGAGCATTTTAGAAATATAGACTAGGAGAAGAGCATTGAAGTGGTTGAGAATTTTTTTTATTTGCTTATTGTATTTAATTCATTCATTTAACATCCACCTAGAAAGAGGATGAGTTCACGACATATAGCTTCTTCTGGTGCCCTGTAAGGCCTAACTTCTCAATTATATATGGATTTGAAGAACTGAATTAGCACTTTGATGACTTTAAAGAGTGCCTGTGACTCCCCAAAATACTCTGAAATACTCTTTGTACCTGGTTTATTAATTCAGTACATGGTAGATGCGCCTCAAAGCCTGTGCTAGATTTGAATGCTATTACTTCATTAGTATTCTTGCTTCCAAAAGACCTTGATAGATTTAGCTGAGCCAACAGTCTTCACAAACATTGATGTTTCATGCACATCATAGTTTAGGAAGCTTTGTTTCTCTCTTAATGCCTGAGAATAAAACTTTAAAGGAAAACATCTCCACAGGAAGTCTAACATTGCTCAGGAATGAATAATCTAGGGCTGCCAGAAAACATTACTGGATAATCAGTTTGAGTTTTCTTTTGCTCCTTAGTTTCATCCCATTAAGCATTTCTTTTATTCCCTTGGACCACCCCTGACTGTTGTTCTCCCTCCTGGCTGTCTCTATATCTTTCAAATATTTGGCAAAGCTTCAGTTTTTGATTGATCTCCTCGCCCCACCCCACCTCCTCAGTGCTAACTTCTATGGATTCCTGCCTATTGTTCTTTGAGATTAAGTCAATGAATATTACAAAAGCTAACAAATTCTTTAACAACTTTCTTTGTCCCTCCCTTCACCTTTTCACAAAGGCTTTTTTTTCCCCATCTTATCACTTCCATTCCAAAAGTACCATATACCTTAATTAAATTATTACAATTCTTTTGAGGATTATGAATAAGTCTTCATTTGTTTTCTTTATTAGCATTCGATTTGCTTCTGTTAATTGTGTAAATGTTCCCCGTAGGCAGAAAAGCAATAGAAGTCAAATGAAGCAGGGCTTTTTGTTAAGGATAGTCAATTTGATTAACATCACCGTCAATATGATAAATGGAAGCATTTTGGAACAAGTTGCCCGGTAACTTGAAATAGACAATATAATGTGTGCGTCCTTAGGACTAGAAGAATAAATTCAACAATGTATCATAGCATTGATCTTGAATGGTCCTTATTTGGGAATAAAATAATGATACTATGCATTTACCTAATATCATTCATTCTTGGAGTCAATGCTTATAAATACACTTTATCATCTTGATATTTAAATGACATGGAAACAAGTGAACTTCATCAGTGCTGAAGAAGTAACATGGTAATTTACGAATCAGGATTCAGGGCTTAGAGTGATAGAAATTGATTACCCCTGTATGGCTAACAGGATGTAGTTAATAAGAAAGGATTTATGGCAAATACAAGTAAATGTTCATAGACCCACTTAAAATGCAAATCAAGAAATTGTAAACTTTCAACTATAGACTTCCTCTGTGTCAACTAAATGCTTACCAATATAACAGTGGATAAATGTTTGGTTAACAAATTTTCTTGTGAACAAGAAGTAGATGAAAGAAAATGTACCTAAGAATTGGATTAAGAGTGTTATAAAAATAAACTTTCTTCTAAGAGGCTAATTATCATTAATAAATTCCTCATCTTCTAGAAATGAATGTTCTAGAGCTTAGGAAAGCAAAATATAAGGACCGTATTTTTGGTTTTTTATGGTTGTTATTTTGTTTTGTGTATTGCTTTTTTTTTTCCCCTAGCAAGCTGGGGACACAATTTTGTTTACTAGGAAAGAGAAGGTAATTTATAAGAATAAAACTCCATCAAGTGAAACATCAATAAAAGAAAGAGACAAAGAGACTAGGATTTGTTGTGAATCATTTGTTTATCTGACACAAAAAATGAAATTACTGTAACCATGAAACAGAAAAGGAGTAACTAAATCCATTTTAGTTAAAGAAAAATATTAAAGAAATATATAAAGACTTCACATATACTTCTTCCCCAGTTTTCGTGCAAATGAGCAATCTGATTCTTAAAATTAACAAATTTATGTGCATCTACATGAAATTGTTATGTCAATAGCTACCCTTCACTTAATCCTCTTGGTTTCACCAATTGTTAAGATATCCAGATGTTTCCATTTTCATTTTAATTTCACTATATTCTGCTTATGACCTCTAGGAGTTACTGTTAGACTCTTTGAGGAAACAATGATACGTTTTTCTTTTGACAAACTGACGTACGTGAACAAAACATAGGCCTTTTTAAGAGACCTAAAATTAATGAAGGCTCAAAAAGATAATAATTTTGTTGTAGACTAAGAAACTGGTTCCAGGCTACAAATCCTTGGAGGTAAGTGCAGCTTTTAAAGCAAAGATTAATTATATACAAACACAGAATAAGCTTTGAACATCTCTGGGGAGAAAAGAACCCAGAATGTACTTTGAGTTGCGGTGGGGTGGCGAGAAGGAAGAGCAAAACAACCCAAATCAAAATCTCCAAATAGTCTTTCTTCTAATCAGTTTTGTTGCCTCTCCTGTTTTTTCAATGCAGTATAAAAGGTACTAAAGAACAAGAACATGAAAAGTCAGTGGGTTCCTTTCTACTTTAAAACATGTCAGCTTGTCTTGTTAAAAATTAAAATAAAAAAGTCTATCAAGGATGAAAAACAATAGATTTGAATGGCAACAAAGAAGAGGGCAATCTTGAAATGCATGGACAAGGCTGAAAGCAAGTAAGAAATGATAGCAACTTAAGAAGGAAACAGTGATGCTGTGTTTCCAAACATATCAACATTGAGGTACCTCTATCCTGAGGTAAGCATATTTTTTTAAGTCTTGTTCTAAGTCACATCTATTAAGACAGTCAGTGTATTTTTATGCTATTTTTAAAATGGTGTCTTTTTTATTTACATACTTGTTTTATACATTCTTCTAGGATTTGAAAGGCCTGTGTGATTTTCATTTTTTTAATTTCAAAACCAAATGAAAATGGAAATGTGTATGTCCTCTTTTGATTTTCTGAACACTGTCTATGGAAGGCCTGAGTGTCCCAATGATGAAACCCAGGAAATTGTTCACCTGGTAGCGTTGTTTCTTTATGTCACGTTAGATAACCAGGAGAAAAATAAAGGTTATGATTTAATAGGTTGGAGATTGAAAGGGCATCTTTGCAGAAGTTAAGGCCACAGACTGCATCCGGACTATTTGTGGTACTGTGTCAATATTTTCATGTTTCTTGAGTGAACTTGGAGCGTTACCAGTTTTTCCCAGTGCACACATTTAATATCATCCTTGTTTGGAGCATTCGGATCCCCTAGGAACAAAGGAAAAATTGAACTACCCCTGAAAAAGGAGGGAGAGGGCATTGGTCCCACCTGGCTTCTGCATTTCTTGTAATCATATTCCTCCCCCGTGGACTAAGTTAAGAGGCCCACTGCCAAAATCACCTATTTTGTTGTCCTGTCTTCCTCCTGGGTGCTTGTCCCTTTGTCCTGAGCCTCCACCCAGAGGAAAGATTCCAGACCCGGGAACTTCCCTTTCCTTCTCCGTTTCTGAAGGGTCTTGTGTCAGCACACAAGCTCATCTTTTCAGTCCACAAGTGCCCCTTACAAAATCTCCACTGAGCCTGACCTTCGAAAAGGGCAAAAGGGGTTTTTAGCTGCCACTGAAGGGAGGAGATTAAAGGCTTGACATTCTACATGGTACCCAAGGACACTAAAATTTCTCAAGGAGCAGCCCCTCTCTCAGCTTGCAAAATGATCATGCTTCTCAAACAACTAGAGCTAGGGACTGCCTCGTAGGGAAAGAAAAGGAAAATAGTTTCCAACGAGTAAATTACAGCCCATTAAGGGGGAAGGAAAACTTGTGGTCTTCCAACCTTACTTTCTCTGGCAGAGTAGCCTGTAAGAACTCCCTTTAAACAAGAGCTTGGCTTCTGGCAACGTAGTGCCCTTTGTTCATGGGTGATAATTTAAGATTCCCAGGTTAGCCTCACAGCACAGTTTTCAGGAAAGCCTTTTATTTTCCATATTCTTCCTTCTTATCCCTGAATGAATTTTTCTCTCCAATACAACATCATTTCCAGGGAACTGAACTGCATCCAATATTGTATTTATGACTGCCTTAATACCCAAACTGTTTGTTTATCACACACACACACACAGATGCAGTCATATATAAATTAAAGAACGTGTTTAATCACATCTTTTCTTTCAAGATCAGTGCATAACTTTTGATGCAATATTTAATTACCAGTAATATGGCAGAAGGTGGATGACTTTTAGAAACTAGAAACCCACATGCAGGCGGAGCCTCCCTTCCCCTCTCATTATCTTTTGTGTGTGTGTTTTTAATTAAACACCCCTGGTCCTGGTGATATTGCATATGTTTAACACAATGCCCATTTATTAGAAAGGCTTTATACTTATCACATCTTGAAGAGGGACTTATCCGCTTTTCCTTTCAACCACATGTCTCCGATTAATATGCATTGTGAGAGAACATATTTGGCAGGTTCAGAAGGGTCGAGCCGCAAGGAGATAACATTACGATTCCCAATAGAACTGGTAGAAAGGGGCAGAGTGGCTGCACTAAGTCCTAGTGAATAGTTCAGTTTGAATGAGTACATGTTCTATTATCTTACAGGCATAAAAGGAGGAGGGAAAGATAAGAGAGCTGTATTTCCCACCTGTTGATATACGTACGGGTTTATTCTAATCCCCATACCTCTCCGTGCCCTTCATGAGAGTTTATTCACTTAGTTCCCGTGGGCCCACTGAGGTGTGGTGTTTTAGATGACTGCCAATGAGACAGTAATCCCCTCATTTTGAGGCTCATGACAGCCTCAATTCACCAAATATCTTAGATGTTCATTTCACTCATATTGGAGAGGTGGGAAACCATTTTCCTCTTGGCTCTGTGTTCTTTGTCACTTGATAGCAACATCTGCCTATGCCGTAGAGCTGCATGGATGACAACAGGAGGGCAGCACGGTGTTCAGGCTCCCACTCAGTCATTGTCACTCCACATGTGCTGGCCCGCTCACTTCCCTCCTATCTGTAGACTCTGTGCAGGGGCAATCTCTTGAGTCCACATCCCCCATCGCCTTCCCACCAGCTCTGCTCCAAACAGCTACACTGTGCCCAGGTGTGTTCAGAGGATGGTTGAGCCAGTACTGTAAGAATAAAGCAGATAGTTTTGGTTAGTGACATCTAGCACCACCCAGCGTCACTTGCAAAATTTTATTTTCCTCCAAAACCTTTTCCCATTAGTGCCTACCAAAAAGAGATGCTTTGTTTTGTTTTGCTCTGTTTATTTATTTTTTAATGAGAAATTCAAGGTAAAAACAGTAATGTTTATTGGAACAAAAAAATGTGGTACATTTGTCCCTAGGGGAAGAGGAACATTGGCCACCTGCTACATACACTAGAACTAAACTTTGTGACAAATTTCCCTTGATTTTAAAGTGTTCATGCTCCCTCTTGATTTCCACACATCAGTTCTACTCTTAGATTGTGCTTTCCACTTTTACTTTCCTTCATATTCTGTTCTTTTCTCAATAAGGATAGCTATTTTTATATAAACAAGGAAACTCTGAAATCTACCTTGTGTCAGGATGCTAAGAATAAACACGAGAGGAACAAAAGGGACAGGCAGATGCCACCTGTGGAACACTTCAAGTCAGAAGCATTTTATTTTCTCCCTCTGGTTTTTGGTTTCAGTTAGACTTTTTACCTGACACAGAGACTGCCGATCTGGTGTGCTTGTAGATACAAAGACTGTCCTTGACTTTGAAGGTTTCAGAGTCTAGCCAAGGAGAAATGTACGAAACTCAACGCAGTGTATGGTTCCTAGGCCTAGTCTAAGTGCACTGGGATATTGGGGGTAAAAAAAAATGGGAAATGAGTAACCCCTCGTAATAAATATGGATGCCACCCAAGGCAAGGGAACAGAGTGAATTAAAATTCAGAGGTGGGAAAGGACATGGTGTGTCAAGGAAAGCAAGGGGCCAAATCAAACACTGCAGGAATAGGTGAGCACTGGGGCGCAGATGGCAAGGGTCATAAGAGATATGGAGGCCAGGTCTCAAACCTCCTCATGGTCCATGCTGCATAATTTTTACGTTATTCTTAGGGACCCAAGAAGGCCTTTGGAGGTAAAGGCACCATGTATGTCCTGGGAGACACCAAGCCATAAGCATGGTTTGTTTGAACCCTCAGTGAAAACACTTGTATTCCAGTGAGAAGAACACAGGCAGAGTCGTTCTCCACCTTCCTGAATGTCACAGCAAACCAAGGACTGAGCTGGTGAGCTGGGTTCAGTATCAGGAAACTATCTGGGAGGGAGAAAGGGAGGAGGCTCAGCTGGTGAGAAAGTGCCAGGTATCAAAAGAAAAAAATGATCCCATTTCAGAGAACCAAAGCAGTTTGGAAGGGGAGCGTGGGTGCCTTGGCCCCTCCCCCTCAAATGTTGATATTCTCCTTATTTTCTTCTCATCCAGCTCATCTCCTTGGGGTACCATCATCCATCCTTATGGCTTCTGTGTAATCATGCCACACAGCCGCTCTCTGTGAGCTGGAGCAGAGGGCAAGCGTTACGCACAGGAGATAGAAGCCGAGTCAGCCCTTGAGTGCTGGGTAAAGAGCCAAGAATCAGGCACATGGAGAATTGCCAATTAGTGATGGAAGTTATGGGCAGCTCTCCTTAAATTAAAATGTGAACGTTTCATGGGATTAATTCCTTTATTGGTGATAACTTACCTTCAGAGTTAAAGGACAGATAACACTGAGTTTGTCATCTTTTTTTTTATTTTGAAAATGAACATCACACCCTAAGTGGCCACAAACTATCCAGCCGGTTTCCACAGGTCAGTTAAAAGCCTTCAAATCATAAGAAAGGGAAAAGCTAACTGGAGAGTTGGGGAAACTGTTACCGAAAGATCCACACGGGAAGGATTTATCCAGCAACGACAGGTTGCATGAAGATGATGTGAGGCTGTCAGACACTTTTATGATCCTTTCCTGCAGTCTGGCTTTCAGAGGAGCACGTGGCTTGATAGGAAGGCAGCCTTGAAATCAATTGACAGAGCTGAGAAAACATTAATAGCATCCGCAGCCACAGGACACTCTGCTTCAGTAAGATTTGTTGTAGGACAGACATGACAGCTATAATAACAGCATCTTATTGATATGGGCTTCCTGAACATGAATAGAAAAAAAAATGGATACTTGCCAGAAAGTGTTTGCAGCATAAGTTAGGGACTTTGATGGAACAAACTGGGCTACCAATGAAATAGTACAAGAAGGAGAATGGACGCACTACCGCAGGGAAGAGAAATCATGGGGCAAACACCACACCTGGGAGGGTTGCATCTCAACTCCATTTTTAGCAATACAATAGCTTATACTCCCTGTTTTCCCATTTGAAGCATCAATACATGGTAAACGCCAGGGTGGCTATACAGAGATGGTGTGATAATAACAGGTTAACGTGAGGTGAAATCCATCTGATTGCACAGATGGAATTCATAGAAACAAACGCTATACTTAGAGCCATGTTCCCTATAAATTCATAATAATATTAACTAAAAAAAATCAATTTTGGAATTACAGTAAAAAATTCAATGATTTGTGATTTTTGAGTGCACAGACCAATTTTCCTTTGAGTGGCTTTATTTATTTTAAGCCATGAGTTCACAGATCCTGAAATATTGATTTGATTGTTTTAAAATGGAGAAACTTTATACAGAACTACCAGGTCTAACTGCAGAAATCAATGCAAGGATATTTTTCTAGCATGTTACAATCACAGTTCAGAATAGCCTTGATTTGGCGCACTACTGTAATTTTTTTTTTTTTTTTTTTTTTTTTTTTTTTTTTTTTTTTTTTTTTTTTTTTTTTTTTTTTTTTTTTTTTTTTTTTTTGCTTTAGGGACAGTTTGGATGCTAATCCAAAATTTTCAAAGCAGGAAATGAGGTGTCTGGTCTGGTAAAGAAAGGCGTTCATCAGACTTACAGTTATTCCTGGTTAGGGATATAAATGGAAACATCTAAATAGTTTAAGAAAGCTGATCTTATGATATCCCTGGAAAAACTGTTATAACACTAGCATAAACCGTCATTTACTCTCTACTTCCCAGGACCTAAGTACTTCAAGGCTGGTTATGTATAAATAGGTTCCACTTTTATGAAAAGATGTAAAACATTAATGTTTCTTTTGTTCTCATTCCTGGTGATGCCTGTGTGTGCAGAGAGAGAGGAAGAGGCCCATTAGAAGAAAAGGCAGTGTCTGACTCCATTTCTTTCTTGGCTGTTCTTCCTCTGATTTGAAGGGAGATTTTTTTTAACCTTTCTTAATGCAGCTCTAGCCCATTGGGATGGCTCTGAAGGGTGTTGCTAGATTTAATATGTGACATCACACTTACTGCTTAATCTTGTCCGCTACAACCAAGGTAATTCTAGTCACCACGGGACACAAAAAATAATTACGATCCTCAATTGCTTGTCTTCAAACAACTTACTCTAGAGTTGAAGAGAAAGCATCTATAGTTATTTTACAACCTATTTGGGAGATTTGGCATAAAAAAAATAACTAAATATAAATTCAGTTTATGTGCGCAGGTGCCACACTCCACACTCTGTTGTTTAGTGCCTGAGTGACCGTGTCCTTGCGCCTTGGCTACTATAAATGGTGTTGCTAGTACAATATCCATCATAGGGGTTTTCTATGTATTAAATGAATAAAGATGCATAAAGTGATGAGAAAGTGCCTACAGACATGGTAAATATGTATAAACAAGAAAGGGTAAGAAGGGTGAGCACTATGATAAAAGCAAATAGGTTGCGAGAGGACTGGCCTTACGTCAGTGACAGGAGGCCTCCCTGAGGAGGAATTATTTGGACTGACACCCAGTCGACAGAGAAACCAGCCAGCCATGTGCCACATGTAAGGTAGGTAGCTCAAGAGGAAGGGAAACCATTGAGCCCGGCGTGATCTCCTGAGGCTTCATGAAGCAGGGGCCTCCAGCATAATGTGTAGATCAGCTGAGAGACGCAGAAGAATGGTCACCCCAGGCACAGGAATTGCAACAAATACAAAAGCTCAGCCATGGGAAACATAAGGCAGGAGGTATGCTAAACTGGTTATAATGTATCTACCTGTCAGTAACCGGTAGGACATGCAGAGGAGCAGGAGACAAGGTGAGGAGACAAACTAAAGCCAGGTTACGGGGGGCATTCTTTCTCAGAAACTTCTTAAAATGCCACGTAGATTTCTTGTACAAAAATGAAGCTACTCATGGTTTGTGAGACAAAGAAGCATATAATTTGGCCATAAATTGAACTGGCTCTCATCTCAGCAACTGCCCCTGGGGGTGTGGGGGGTGATGCACTTGGTAAATATTTGTCAACTAAGGTATTGATGGGTTAGTTTGTTGTTTAGTTCATTCATTACACAAGACCTGGGAAACTAAATACTGAATAAACTTTTAAGGAAGGAAAGAATGAA
This sequence comes from Mormoops blainvillei, assembly GCA_004026545.1. Lineage (NCBI taxonomy): Eukaryota > Metazoa > Chordata > Mammalia > Chiroptera > Mormoopidae > Mormoops > Mormoops blainvillei. The sequence goes on along the minus strand of PVJD01003372.1, from coordinate 106,981 downwards.
GGGATAAAGGACAATCACAGTGATAATAACAATGTAAAGTTTGGAGGTGAGAAAATATAATGGAGAAATCGACAGTGCTATGTTACTGTGAAAGGCATCCAAGAAAGACAAGTCAAGCCTGAATGACAAGTACACAATAAGAAGAAAACACCAAGGGGGACTTGGTTTGAAGGGGAAAATATAAGGAGATCCATTTTAGATGTGTGCACATCTAAAATATGCATATATTTTATGATATACACTGTGATAGAAACATTGTGATAGACAAAGAAAATTATCTTCCAAAAAATGGCAGAAACACAGAGCTAAGGTGTAGAGCCAAAATGTATAGATTTGTTTAACCAAAGAAATGACCATTCATCCCTCTTTATTTCTTTCATCCTTGTAGATGTGCTATCCATTGTCATGATTTTAAAAAATGATTGAGCTCAGCTGAATTTAACAAATATTGACTGAACCACCAGTGGACACTAGGCCAAGATAAAGAAAACATACTTCCTTTACCTCTCCTAGAGAGGACAGGAAGAAAAGGGAACCAACACACAAACACACACACACAAACACACATTATGCTGATAGAGAGGAATGGTTAGTTGGTTACAGGGGATCCGGGATAAAGTGATACAATGAAAGTACAAAGTTTCTTTTAAATTTTTAAAACATGTTTTTATCCTTACCTGAGGACATTTTTTTCATTGCTTCTTTTTTTCTTAGAGAGAGAAGAGGAGAGAGAGGAAGATGGTGAGCAAGGGAGAGAAACAGACACATGGATGTGAGAGAAAAACATTGATTGGATGCCTCCCTTGGGTGTCTGGACTGGGGTTTGGACCTACAACCGAGGTATGTGCCCTGCCTTGGAATCAAACCCATAACCCCTCAGGTACAGGAGACGCTCCGACCAACTGAGCCACACTGGCCAGGGTAAGAGTACAAATTTTTAAGCAGAGTTCTCTCAGACATTTAGCAATATAGATTCTATTGCAAATAAAAGCTAAGAAACTGCCTTTAGATTTGTCAGTTAGGAGGTAATCATTGATCTCTGAAGGGGAAGAGTCAATAGAACACTGGGAATGGAAGCCAAGGTGCATCTTTTGTTTCCTCCTCCCTCACTCTCTTGAGTTTTCAAGAAAAGTCTATAAGTAATCAAAAAGTCATGATGTTTATACTTCCCATAAATGCTGGAAATTAATTTATGAGACCAGATATAAGATATACAAAAGTATTTAGAAGATAATCAGACAGTTAAAGTGTCACCTTCCCAAAATAAAATAATGTCACCAAAATAAAACTTTTAAATGTATATAATAATGCATAATTAAAGACATAAGACAATTACATTTTCTGATATGCCATGCCAGATATCTCCAAAACAATAGAATGAGTAAATAAACAGAGTATATTTTTTTAAAGATAATTTTTATCTACTCTGTCTTAAAAGGCAAATTTAATAATAAATAAGAAAGAAAAGGACAAGGGTTTTGAAGGTCAACTTAAGCATCTTTCTTTAGAAAGCTTATTTTGACGTTACTAAATGGAACAGCCACAGAACTTTGAGTAGCCCTATTAGATTAATGATCACATCAAAGGCAAAAACAAGCACAATTTGTTAAGCACCTTTCCTCCTCGATACTTTAATTCTGCTTGGGATAGAGAAATGGAGATAAAAAGAAAGGCTAATCTAACCCTAGTCACTATATATTTTCTTTTTCTCCTTTTAATTTTTTTTCTCAATTCAATGAGAGAGAATCAACAGCAAGAAATAGTCTTTTCTAGACAGTACCAAAAAATCAATAATCAATCTTGCCAGGTGATATTCAACAAAATTTTAAGTACTATTACAGATTAGACAGACTATATCGATAATAAAAAGCTCTATGCCCAGTCTTTTATATACTCTGAAAGGAAGAATCATTCTTGTTGCATGAAGCCTCTTGACCTTCTCACGACACTCAGCCAAAAATTATCTCTTTCTCCTCTGACATCTTTAGAATTTTACAATTCAAATAGAATATGAGAACTTCAGGTTAAACATAGGAAATTGAATACATGAAAGGTTTTTCTCTCCTTCTTCCAGAAATCTCATTCAGTCAGGGTAAAGATCAATCCGGGACACAAAGAGAAAGGAAGGGAGCTGTCTGGCAATAAAGAGATGTCAACACGTGATTGGAAGATGAGTGGAACCAATGAAAAACCAGCTCTATCGTACAGCAAGAGCTTCGAAAGGCTCCTGTATTGAGATTCTAGATGGCAGGCTAGGGTGAGGCGTAGGGTTGAAAACTAAAAGCCTACCTGAAAGTCTTCATGGGAAGTGTGTAAATACTTGGCATCTTCCCAGAAACTGGCGTTTCATTTTGTGTACAAAAGGAATCAGAGAGCGCCCAGATTTTGGCACCCCTGACACAGGGGAAGCTTGAGGCACCATTCTGGAAAGTGACAGTCTCGAACCTTGGTAACTTCCTCTCCACCTCAAGAATGTCCTGTGTTTGGTCAATATTCCTACACATGAGTTTGGAGTAGTCTTCCCAGAAGAACCTCTACAGTACTCATAAAAGATTTACAAATACTGACTTTTGGTCCTTTAAGGAACCATCTGAGTCCTCCCAATATTCTTACAGTGAGGTCCCCTGGTCCTTAAGACCTACTCACATATACAGAAAATTGGAGGATCAGTCTGAGAGATCCATGCCTCCTGCATGTTAATATCAATTTTATAGTTCACTTTCCTAGGAACTAAATCTGGGGTACAATGATTCAAGAAAATTTTCTAAAAGATTGCAATATTATTTTCCAGATCAAAAGGGCTTGCTAAGGTCCCAGTATAATGAATGATAAATTGTCTAAGGCACATCAACATGCAAATTCAGAAAGCTAGGGAAAATAAAAATAAAAAAATAACTTCCAAAAAAATAAATCAAGTAACATAAAAAGCATCAAGAAATTATAAAGTACCTGGACTTCTTAGCAACAACATTCAAATGTAGAAGATGATAGAGTGATTCCTTCAAAATTCTGACGATAAATGGTTTTAGAACTATCATTGTAAATGCTGCCAAATTGTCAATTAAGCATGAAAGCAGAATAAAACATTTCTCATGTATACATGTTTGAGGGGAAAAAAATAACTCTATTCCTACATTTTCCAAGAAAAAAACTGGTGCGCGTGTGTGCCAAAATAAGAGAGGAAGCCAAAAGCAGAAGCTGGACCTAGTAAATAGGGGATCCAGCAGAAAAAAGAGTGAAGTGGAGTCCCAGGGCAAAGGCTATGCACCCGGCTCTAGCAGAAGTCAAACAGGGAGCAGGGGGAGAGAGGTTTTTGAGAGAGGCTTCTTGGCAAGTGGTGGAGCTATCGCAAATACCGGAAGTGATTTCATGTTCAGAGAGTGTATATTTGTTTGCTAAGACTGCCACAGCAATGTACCACAGAGGGGGTGGTTTAAACAAAAGACATTTATCTTCTTCCAATTTTGAAGGACAGATCAAGATGTCAACAGGACTGGTTTCTCCTAAAGCCTCTGTCCTTGGGTTGCAGATGGCTGTCCCTCTGTGCACCAGTCATATTAGATTAGAGCCCCATTCTATCCTAATCGCCTCATTTTAATTCAGTTACCTCTTTAAAGACCTTTCTCGAAATACTGTTACATTCTGAGGTGCCTAGGGGTTGGGATTTCAATACATGAATTTTAGCAGGATATAGTCCATAAAAGAGGGGTTATAATTCTATTGGGAAATATAAAAAGGATATGTGATCAAGGTACAATATCAACAAGTTTTGAGAAGAAAAAACCTGAATATCAATTGAATCAACACTGTCATGTAATTATGAGGAAACACATGGGAAGATTAGGGAAAGAAATAGCTTGAGGAAGAATATCACGAGTCAGATGGGTGGGTCCGAGGAATGTTCTTATTTTACAATTTGACTTGTATTGCCATTTGATTATTAAATAGGTATTTTGACCAAAACTTTACAACATTTTAAAATAATGTGTCATAAAAGAGGGGTAGATGGAGCCCTGGCTGGTGTGACTCAGTGGATTGAGTGCCAGCCTGCGAACTAAAGGGTTGCCCGTTTGATTTCCAGTCAGGGCACGTGCCTGGGTTGTGGGCCAGGTCCCCAGTAGGGGGCATGAGAGAGGCAACCACACACTGATGCTCGTCTCCCTCTCTTTCTCCCTCACTTCCCCTCTCTCTCCCTCCCTTCCCCTCTCTCTAAAAATAAATAAAGAAAATCTTTTTTTAAAAAAAGAGGGGTAGATTATCTATATAAACTTTTTAGCTTTACTACTAGATCACAGGGTCCTCGAGTGCCTGTTCTATGTCTTAGTCATTAGACTCTCACTGTATTCTTCATATATGACATAACAACCCCCTGGTTGGAATGAACTGTTACTCAAGAAAGCCTTTGGGAAATAAAGCATATATACGTATACACACACACACACATCATACTTCTATATATATATTTTATATATATGTATACATTTTACATATATACATATAATGCATATATATAGAGAGAGAAATATTTGTCATAATACTTAGCACCCAATTTTACTAAATAACTAATTATAAATCAAATATATTCAATAGATATTGGCTACACAAATGAATTAATCAGAAGGGTGGACAGAAGAGACGGAAATCATTGAGTTTATTCAGCAATTACAAATGTAACTTGATGCTATAGACTGAATGTTTGTGCCCCTCCCCAACAAAATTATATGTTGAAACCTAATCCCCAATGTGATGGTATTTAAAAGTGAAATTAGTGCCCTTGTAAAAGAAACTCCAGACTCCAACACATGAGGACACAGCAAAAAGATGGCGTTCTACCAATAAGGAAGCAGACTCTTCACCAGACGCCATGTCCCCTGGCACCTTGATTTTGGACTTCTAGCCTCCAAAGCTGTGAGAAATAACTGTTCGTGGTTTAGAAGCTACCTAGTCTATGGTATTTTGTTATAGCAGCCTGAGTAGACTAAGACAGCAAACCATACAAACTTTACCAAACTAAATCAATTTTCCATCCTTTGCTGTTTTATTGTTCCTTTTCAGATCACTTCTCTAGAAAATCAGAAGTGCTTTTGGCTAATAATCACAAATCGTGGTAAAAATATTTTTAATCAATTTTCAACAGGATGTCAAATAGGTAGCTTCATTCGTGCCTGCTCATTAAGCATCTCTCTGACACAAGCATGGGACCTGTGTCAAACTGAGAACCGCCAGTGCTATTCAGATGACTCTCCTGGTGAATTGAAAAGTCCTTGCAAGTAGGCTGCTCATCCCAAAGAGAACAGTGGAAGTAGGGACGACCTGGGGAAGTATTTACGAGTTAAAGATGTTTACTCTGTGGCTGAAGAATAAAGGCAGCTGGATGAATAATAAAAGAGGAGACACTTGTCTTAATGCAGGAAAGAAGAAAGGGAGGGAAGGTAGAAAAAGAAAGAAAGCTTGGCCATGAAGGAAATATCTAATAATTCATAACGGGGTACTAGTCAGAGCTAGACTGGCCGCACAGGGAGGCCTGGTTCTGGCACAGAGGGTTTTGCTACAGAGCCAGAAAGAGCTCCAGCAATGGAGCAAGATGATCAGCGGAGGCTGGTAAACAGGGGGGACTTATCATCACCAAGCTGGATTGCTAACCTTCACCTTGTTTTTAGGAACTAACATCTAAAGATACCGTTTTATCTTGAAGGAAAACTTTTTTTAAACTTCCTCTTTTAGAGAAGTGTTGAAACAAGGAAAGACCATAGTATTCATCAAATGAAGGAACACATAATATTAAGCAAAACATATGTATAAAGAATGCTGGTTTATAAGAGAAAAGTCAAGTATCCCATGTATATGTAACAGGGGTATTTAAAAGATAAGGAACCAAAGTCATTCTCTAACAGTTGGTGTCAAATTAGTTTTTGCCGCTATGTTATTAGCCTAAGTGTTCCAATTCATCTACAGAATGAAAGGATATTTTCCCCCAAGTAACCTCAGGTCAATCTTCTTTCCATAAATTGATTATACAACTGGAAATGATTTAGCAGTGATCTCACCATAGCTTAAATCTATTCCAATATACGGCATTCGTGAGCATTAGAAGATTGATATATTCATTAAAATGCAGAGCATTAATTCTTTAATATTTATTTAAATAGGAAAAAAACCTTTAGTGGCACAAATGTAGATTAGTTGAATTAGGAGAGCATGTCTCAGAATGCAATACGCATTCTTGCCACAGATATCAGACCAAGGATTTAAGACTAAAACATAACTTATTTTCTCTGTCAGAAATTATAAATTGTGCATCTTTTAGCAAATACTAATTATACCAATGGGATTCATACAAACTACTCTCCTCTGGGATGTGGTTAATTTTACTACATCAGCACATCTATCTCTGAGTCTTAACTAAAAAAGAATATAATAAACCTTATTTCTTCCAGTAAAGAAAGTGAAGACAACACATGGGATTGTTAGTTCTATCAGTATTTATCAAGAACAGAATCTGTTTCAGTGCACTATTCTACATCGTGTGGGTAGGTCATGTGGTTGAGGGAAAAAAAATGAAACACTCATGAAATGTTTTAAGGGTAAGAAAACAGATGATGACAAAATGCCATTCTGGGTCATCTATATTGATAATTAGAAAACAAAGAAACAGTACCAACTATACAACAAATACAAAACATTTAAAATGAGTTAAAGAACGAAGAGACAAAGGAATGCAAGGCTTAATGAATGTTGTTAAGAAAACTCAAGGATACTCCCTGCTTACCAATTTCTACACATGTACCTGGGACCATGTTGCCTTCAGCAATATCAATAACACCAGAGATTGACATTCTATTTACATCTTTCAAAGAACTTTCATCTGTAACCGATATATGTAGGTATATATTATTGTTACTATTGTCACTATATAAGAATAAGACTTAGTAAAATAATGAGACCTTCTTAACACTACACAGGAGCAATGTGTAAGACCTCCTAGGTTTTAGCCATGGCCTTGACCTGCTACATCAAGATGTGTGACCGTTTAAGAAGAGGGTGTGTAAGCAACAGAGAAGTGAGGAAGACAACAGAGAAGGATGTTACAACATCTGAGTGTCGAGTGGCCTCCCGAGATCATGGTGGGAATCATTTCAAAGAAATTATCCATCTCTCATTCCTCTGGATTGCGGGGAAGAAAGCGGGGGAAAGGACCGTGTGATCAGTTATGACGAGAGAGCTTCCCCTCTGGTTTAGTGAGAGTGACCTGTTTTAAATGGCACGCTTTTCCCTAGGCAGGTGCCCCCCTGTGTGTGGAGTGGACAGGGAGCAGCCCCCCACCCCAGCCCTGCTCTGCGCATAAAATGAAAAGCTGTAAACCAAAGTGGTCAGTTGAGGTGTTAACAGTTCACTTGTATTTATAGGGGAAATATGGGAAGCCAGTCGCCTCTTAGGGAATGTTCCAGCTGTACAGAGAAAAGTGTATTGTGGATATACTTCACGGAGTGTCACATGCGAGTAGATTGCTCCCTCTAGACCAGACTTTTGTCCTAAGTAAAACTGTAAAATAATTTGCATTTATCTTCTCTGTTGGAGGAAGCCAGTAAGCTCATAGGGAAAAATGTTCCTTTGTAAATGAATAAAATTCCCATTCCAAGGGAGACATGCATTTTTAAAATTTAGTCAATGTGGCGGGCCCCTGGGCATCTCCTCTGCCCTAAATTGTCTTGTTTACCCTTTCTCCTGCTTTCCATTTGCTACTAAAGAGGGTAAATTCATAAAAAAAACGTGAATCTGCTGGCAAGAATATAGCACAGCTCTCTCTCATGTAGTTTTATTGGGTCTACAGACCCTGATGGGAGATACCATGTGTTTTTCTGTCAGTGAAAGTCATCAAAAATGACTCAAAGACACACAGGGAATAAATATCCGAGGGAAGAAGATATTTATTTGGTCACTTTCTGACCACAACTAAGCTTTTTAGGAGAAGGAAAGGCCTGGAGAACTCAAGGATACAACTAAAGGTTATAGAACTCACTCATTAGAATACACAGCATGTCATTTGAGCGCTGTTTGCTGCACTCCGCGGTAGTAATGCTTTTTCTTCCACTGAACAGATCCATCTCTGGAGCCCTCTTGGAACTGTCAATATAGTCATTATCAATTATGTAATGCAGGGGGGAGCAAAGATTAATAATTCAGAGCTAAGACATCACCGTGATTTATAATCTTGCATGTAACTGTCTACAGCTAGCATTGGGAACCTGTCATTAAAAGGCATTAACTTGAGAAAATTAGAGTTCTGTATTGATCACCGAACATGTATAGTTTATTGTGAGGTGATGCTTTAATTTATATTCCAAGCAAGGCTCTAGGTGAATATCATTTGCGTAGGGAAGGCTGCATCCTGAAGCCATCTGGTTGCACAACATGACAGTAGCTGCAGGTAAGTATCTTCTCTAAAGAATTCTAAATGTATTCCAGTTGTAGTGGGCAGAGATGGAACCCAACACTGCTTTGTGCAGGGCAGCATGTGACTAAGGCACAATTATTCCCCAAAGAGAATCTGTGTTTTCTTCTGAACATGCAGAACATGGGCTAGTCAATGGCTTGATGAATGACATAAAGAGAATATTACCTTTCCACATTCCTATCTTTGGGTAAGTGAACTGCCTCCCTGCCCTTTTGTTTTCCATACCCCCCTAGCAATTTCCTTTCCTTAATAAAATCAGAGGGAAGTTATTAAGTTACTTAGCCCAATCCCGGAGTTTCTGCTAGTGAATACAAGAGGATTGTGACTGTGTGGTGTGATCCCTGGGAGAATTGGATGTGAGGGTGCATTAACTCAGATAATCAGGCTGTCAGCACCAACCTTTCGAGAAAGCATCTGAGAAAGCTGAGCTGAACTTCAGAGCACGCAAAAGAGCCTTTACGAACACTGCCTACTAGTAAGTTAGGCGCCAACCTACAGCATCTAGGTAATGATGGTCTAACAATGGTTTTCCAAACTTTAGCTTTATATTATAATTATCTGGGGGAGATTTCATATAAAATACTGATGTCTGAGCCCCATCTGGAGAGTCTAATTTAATTGGCCCGGGATGGGGAGCCAGGCAGTGGAAATTCTTTTTAAGTTCCCTAAGTGATTCCAATGTACAGCCAATTTTAAGAAGCACAGGTTGTGGAGTGTTCGAGTATATGTGAATAAATTTAAGAGAGAAAGAATGGAACACATGGAAATGGCTAAGACTTGGCATAAGCATAACAATGATGAATATGGAAAACTTGAGCAGCAAACGAGTACACAACAGAAATGTGGGTGCAAAATTTTGGTTTGGCTTTTACATGGGTCTTGGAGGGTTGGCGGCAGGGCCTTCGAGGGGATGTGGTAGTGCAAGGAAGCTCAGCATGCTTCCCCTACTTGTCCCTTACTCTGGCACCCAGCAGCTGAGGTGTATGAGGGACATTGGCTGAATTAGTGAAAAATTAGACATGCCTTTCCTGGCTGGGAAACATAAGGAGGGATGTAGAATAAATGGGGGGGTCAGAAAATTGGATTTTGCTACTTCGAGGTTAGAACTGGAAAATCCTTGCTCTGAAACTGGCTTTGAGAAGCCAATGGGTGTCCAGTGAGTGTTTCCCAGGGGCTGCTGGGGAAGGGCTCGCTGTGTCCCATCCACCTTTTGATTGTGCACGCAGACCAGGATGTAAACAAAAAGAAGAAGCTGATATTGGAAGCGCCTGTAGCCAGATACAGTGCAATGAGATAAAGGGAGATTAAAAGAGTGTTTTTAAAGGCTTAAAACCTCAAAGATAAGCATCTGACAAAGAGCATTCAAGGCTAAGAACAATAGATTAGAGAGGTAGCTTTGATAAATTTTCATGCTGAGGAAACAAGAAGAATAAAGAGATAAACTATCTAGAAAAAGCTCAAAGATCTCTCTGCTTATGCATTATTAATAACTAAAGAGGAAGAAAAGAATAACCAGTCTTGACAAATTGAATGACGATGGCTTTGATGTTCCATGCTAGTCAAGGATGAATGAAGAATATATATATATATATCTTCTATATACAAAAATATGTGTAACTTGGGATAAAGCTATATTATGCAAGGCATTTTTGCTACTTCTAGACCTAAATGGAGCCTAGCTGAAATGTTAGTAAACAGTTCCAGGTGGGTTTCAGGATGTCTCTGAGCACTATTTGTGTTTTAGGGGTTAGTATCCTACAGGCTTGCTCCCAAATAATACAAGACCCTAGAGACGTCCAGACTGATCGAATCTACCAGAATCTGGATCACATTTGATTTTCTCACCTTCCAGTCCCATGTTCAATGAACAGAGAACTTCTAGCACTTGCTAAGCCATAGAAAGCAAACAGATACCAAACTTTTATTCGCCTCTTCCCTTTGTGATAGCAGTAATATGTATTTTAATCCAAAGCCCGTGGAGCCTTATTATCTGGGGGAAAATGTAATGGGAGAAGATAAAAGACATGCCAACATGGCCCCATCAAATAAGATATTGGCCATCATTTCTTGTGATTAGATTAAAGAATCTCGAGGCACCTCAAAGCAATTTTTAGAAAAACACATTCCCATTTACCTGGGGAGAAGTGACTCAGGTTACAACTCCCAGATTCAAGTGTTACTGCCTTAAATTTGATTAATGGGGTATATTGCCTGGTGTTAAGCTCCGTCGAGCTAGGATGTAATGAGATGTGGTATTGACAGGGCCTTTCCTATTTCAGCCGGCCAGTTCAGAGGAGGGCACTTGTCTGAAAGGAAATTTTCCTTGGTTTTAATTCCCTTCTAATCTTTTTTTTCTCAGAACTGGATGCTTGTATTTTTAAGGTCTACTTCCATTTTGCGTGTCCCTTCTGCTGTCCTCATTGTCAATCAACATTCTGTGGGGCACCAGTCCATCAGTCCAAGAAGAGAGGACATTCTCAGTATGGATTCTATTATCATTTTAAGAGTTCCCTCTGAAATCTTAACCTACTTTCTTTTTTTAACAAAAACCCTCAGCCTTAGCACTCCCTGACCCAACAAAATAATAGCTAATATTAATTGAACATATTATGTATCAGAAAAAAAATAAGCTTTTTATGCTCATCATTTTCTTTTATGCTCATGAGACCCCTCTGACAGGATGATAAGTATTTCCATTATACAAATAATAAAACGGGGTCCTGTGAAGTTAAATTATCTTGCCCAAGGTCACACAGCTATTGAAGAAATAGAGAGGGCAATCAATTCTTTCATTCAACACATTTGTTCAGGACCTACTATGTGCCTAGAAGCACTCTATCAGGAGTAAGAAATACAGCAGTAAGAATCATAGGGAGGTACCCTCATAAAGATTTTTGTCATAGCAGGGGAGAAGTAGAGAGGGAAAAGGTAAACACAAAATAATTAACAAATCATGATGTCGTGATACTAAGAATTTGAGCAAACCCCTTTCCAGAGAAGGTGGTGAGGAAAGGCTCTTCTAGAGAGGTGACATATAACCTGCGTTGTGAAGGATGGCGAGTGGGTCGGGGAGAGGCAGAGGCAGGACCAGAACTTGGAACTCAGGGAAGGCATGTGCCGAGCCTGCGTTCCTGAGTAATGTACTACAGCAACTACTCTCCCGTATCTACTCTCGGACCTTTTCCAGAACAATCTGAGGCATTCGGGGGTTTTTTCCGACTCATTCTAACCAATCCCCCACCCCACTCCCACTTCACATTTAAACTTGTAAAGTCTTCCTCTACCCACACTTACTTCTCTTCAATCTAAAGGGAAGAGGTGTCACTTGCCAGTTTCCAGTTCGTCTCTGCAGGGGTCCACTTGGGCTTGAAACCTTGTGACTCCCCTGGGGCCTTGTTCCTTTGGCTGCTTTTTTGTCATTTGCATCTCTATCCTCTCCATTCCTCGCCGTTCCTTTCTTGTAGGTACAAACATTCACAATTTCTCATACGTGAAAATAGCTCTCAAACAAGCATCTCCCCTCCAGCTACTACCTTTGAAACTAATTATGCATCTATAAAACAGGGACAAAGATAAAAATACCTGTCTCACAGGTATAGAAATACATACAAAGCACAACTCAAAAGCTCGTGCAAGATAAGAGTAGCAGTGTTAAATCATTATTTAAATTCTACTAGCCAAAGGTACTGTTAACCAACTGAATGCCAAATCCAATGGGATATTTTCAGACCTTGTCTTTTTCCTTTTGATGTTTGACATTATTGAACACTTTTCTCATCTTAAATTCCTCTACTGCCTTGACCTCCATAACACCGCTTTATCCTGGTTCTCATTCTCTTTATCTCATTGTCATTCTCATCCCATTACTATTTCTTCTTGATATTCTGTGCTGATTCTTCTTCCTTTACTTCCTCTTGTTCCCTTGGAACACCCTTTTTATTTTAGCTCTCCCTTCTGGTCATCCACACGACCCCAATTGCCATTCACATGTAAATGACTCTCAACTAACTATCCACCGGTACTTGCCCCATGGGCTCTAGATGTATACACGTGTATTCAATTGCTTATGGGGTTTCTTCAATCTCAGCAATTAGAAAACTCTCTTCCTTTTATTTCTCCACCTCATTTTATGTCAAGATCTGCCTGACTTCCCAAGGAAAAAATATTGGCAATATGCTAGGCTGCTTGCCCGGCAGATCCAGGAAAAAATTCCTGAATCTCTTGCTGCCAAACCTACTCTTTGACCCCATGTGCTGTGGTTAGCAGTTTTCGGCGTGTTCTTTAAACACGCTAGTAACCACTCGATGTTATTACCCTGAGATGGTTAATTTTATATGTCAACATGGCTAGATAGGTCATGAACCCAGTTTTTGGTTAAACACCAGTCTAGATATTGCTGTGCAGGTAATTTTAAAGATGCGATTAACATTTATATCAGTAGTTTTGAGTAAAACAATTTACCCTCCTTGAGAGAAAACACTGAGGTTCCCCAGGGAAGAAAGACATCTGCCTCCACACTGCATTCTGACTCAAGCTGCAACACCCACTCTTCTGTAGATCCCCAGCTTGACCACTGTACCAAAGGTTTCCATCTTGCCAGCCTCGATAATCCTGTGAGCCAATTTCTTGAATCAACTTCTCTCTTCCCTCTCTTTCTAGAACCTTGACTAATGCATACCTTATATGTTTTTCTTCTAAAATTAGAAATATATTTGGCACTCTGCCTACTTAACTTTCCTTTTGCACATTTTGTTACCTATTTTTGCACAGATAGATGCCTTGCATGCAACTGGTAACCTGCTCTATTTAGGTAAATTGTGTCTGAGAATACATTAAATCATGTGCATTGTAAGTCTTTAGTCTTTAGTTTCTTGTTTTCTCCTTTCCACTGCACTACCCCGCCACTCTCCCACCCAGCCCATAAACTAACATCAAACATTTCATTCACCCTAGTGGTTGACAGAGATTTGCAATTCAAGTATCTTGGACTCCTTATATAGGAAAAAAAACTTAATTGCTATTTCGAGATCCAGGTGGTAGGAAAACTTAAAACTAATCACAACTCTGTGTCTTTTTTCCCCCCTCTCATACTTCTACTCGATTATGTTCTAAATTGATTGATTTGCCATCATTGATCTGGAGTTATAAGTTGAGAATTGCAAAAGCTTTGCATGTTACCAGCAACTCAGCTTCTCAGAAACAAGGGACAAAAATCCGATTCAGAGAGAAGTCTCTGAAGGATTAATTAATTCAGAAAAGACATTTAGAGTACTTGGTAAAGGTTGGATAATGGACTGAGTGTTAAGTCTATTCCCTATGTGCTACTGGCTAAAAAATGCAATTGATCTAGTATATTAAATAAATATCTGCAATGTAAAAAGAAGGCAAACGTGTTTGTTTATCAGTTTTTACCTTGCAACCAAGATTACAGCTTCTCTTGTTCCACCTGGAAAAGGTCATACCTAAGGAGCGTTGTACAAGGAGTGGGCTGTGTCCCTGTTAAGTTTGGTGCCACGAGATGATAGCTAGTCATTCTATTCACATTTGCTGAGCTGCCAGGACATTCAGCAAACACATATGCTTTGGACTCACCATTTCTGTTTCCTGGGAACTACAGTGTTTTCCAAGGTTACCCAGTCTTCTGTCTTGGACAAGTCTGTATGAATATTTATTCAAGTAACCTATCTTAAGACTTTTAAACTTTTCCTCATATTTCAGGCCCTGGCCTTCTGAATGTCTAGGTTGTAGAAAATACTATTCAGTGGGGAGTAGAAAAAAAAGTTCACGTAAAAAAGGTAAATAATATTTATTTTCCATGTGTCTAGGGAGAGGAATATAAACTTGGTCTCCACAGAGGTTACCTCCTCTTTCTTGTTTATTTATGTGAGTTATTTTTAAGTTTCTCTTAGTTACTCATTATTTGATAGATGATAAATATTTATTTTAGTTTACCTCCTACCTGTTTCCATCCTTGAATTATGTCCTTATATTGAAAATCAGCAGAATAGCTATGTAAAAATATAAGAACAAACCTCAAGAATTCTGAAAAATCTGACAATTAAGTGAAATGTCCATTTCTATGTGGGCATGGAGACTGGTTTTAGACAAAAGGTTCACTTATTTTTACTGAAGAAGTATTACTTTAACTTAAAAAACACATAATATGTATTATATCTTTGCAAATGCATAGCATCTTTGCAAATAATATGCACTGTTAAAGTAAACAAAACAAGTAAATTTGTTGTGAGGGTCTTTAAAAATCTACTTGGTATGATTTAAATGTGGTTTATTCTAAAGCCAGAAGAATGGATGAAATAACCTTTAATTTACCCTTCTTGTTCTAGAATTGTAAGACAGGAGAAAATGTATTCTAATCACAGAAATGGTATTTTTTAGTAGAATACTTGCCAAAGGGAAGAAAGACATGTTCTGATGTTGTTGCAGTAAAATTAACATGTTTTGTTCTAGCTTTAAGATCCTAACAGATATTTCGTTAGAATTATGATTAAATTATTCATTAGCTATAATACACTTAACATTTCAATAATTAACAGCTCAAGCAAAAGGAGAGAAAATCTGATTTATACATTTATTTCCACCCTTTAAGATACCTAATTGTTTTTGCTGTCACCTTCATTTACTTCATAATGTCCCAGTGACTAGCAAACATCAGACATTATTTAGGATCTGAGTCCCAAGATGAAGAATTCCTCTCCTTTTCTTTAAACTGCCCCTCAAGGTCCAGCAAGAATTATATTTCTATTCATTATCTCTCCCTCTCTCTTTCTCTCTCTCTCTCTCTCTTTTTCTCTCTTTTTCTTTTCCTCTTCCCTCCATCCTTTCCTCCCTCTCCACCCCTCCCTCTCTCTCCAACCCCACAGGTTTTTGGAAGATTCAAGACAGATTAAATTACATGATAGTATAAAACACTCATAATAAAATGTGTACATTTTCCTAATAGTTTTTATATACACTTAAACTCAAAAAATTCATACATACAGACACACAGATACACGAAGGGTTTATGTCATCAAATAATGCTACCTCAACAACTATAAAAAGTTCTCCAAGCCAATGAAAAGCTATTTTTAATAACACGAGAAGTCTCCTGTGTATTTCTATACCTCACCAGCCTTCAAGTAGAGCTCTCCACAGTAAATATGATTCAAAAGCTCAATCATTAATTCTATTTAGGCTTAATGTGTCATAAAGCTAAGGAAAGCAGGGCCATTTTCCTCTCTGCTGGGGCACAAAAAAGTGTATTAACTATTCCAGCCAGTGCTGTGAATGATTTATTAATTCAATTTGGAAAGTGAGACTGTCAGATCATATAAGCACATGTTATAAACAGAGGATCTCTCTGAAGATTCTTATTTCTTCTTGGAACTAAATGCCTGACAATGCACTTCACTGCTGAGATCTGTCTTCTTTTCCATCTCTTTCTCATTCTTTCTCCCTCTCCAGGCTCCCAAATGTACATACACACTACTCAAACAATCTGGGGATGAACAATGATATCCTTTCATACTAGGCACAGTACAACTAAATTTGACTATAAACTTGAAGCACCTGGAATGAAATGAAGCGATTTTTCCAAACACAGAACTAAACATTACTGAGCCAGCTGTGATGTAGTAAAAAAAAAAAAGAACATTAGTGTGGGACTCCAGTGAGCTGGATCCTAGACCAGGATCTTTCCAAAGCACAAATAGCCTTGGGCAAGTCACTCCACCTGTGTCCTAATCTACAAAGGGGAGGATTAAGTGATCTCTAGTCTAACTTTGTATGAATTTATGTTATGACGTAAGTAAAACATGACGCCATAACGATAGTCCAGGCTCAGCTCAGCAGTACAATTCTTGCTACGATTTTCCTCCATGTGAGCTGATATAGTACCTGGGAAACTCTCAATACTCATCCCATTCCTTCCAAATAATACATTATGGGGCATATTTATATCACGTAATCTTAGAATATTGATATACTGATACTCAGGCCGAGAGAGAGATTTTCCTTAGGTTATCCCTAGGTTATATTTCCATCGTCCTCTAACGTCCTGTCAACAATTTTAAACCAATGCTCTTTACTCATAGAATGTTACTAGTGTTTTGGAGTTCTGAAACCATTTTTATTATCTCTTTTTATAAAATTCCCAAACCCTTTTGCAATTCCTCTTTATATACATAGGAGCTTGGCTTTATTCCCATGGGTATTCTGAGAATTAAAATATAGAGATTATTTTAAGCATGTGATGGTGATTCATTTCCTAAGGTATTCAACGTGTGATAAATATGGGTGAAATCAAGGGATAATTTTCAAGATCAGAGAGCTGTTTGTAATTTTGCATCATGCTGAAAGTACACTCACCTGTTTCCTAACCAAATTAGCTCAATGGGAAATGTTTATTTCTTTTTCCTAACACTTTTTTATAGAGAATATGCCCCTTGCAGCCTCAGACTAAAACTTTAGATGTAAGGCAGTTAAAGATAAGACCTGGAAGGAGTGGTGCAATGGGAGGGGCAGAACCAAACGTGATTTCATAAAAGCAGAAAAAGAAAAAAATTGGTTTAATATAAAGAGTCATCATTTTTTCTTAGTGAAGCCATGCCGTGATACTTTATGTACAAGAGGTAACTCGGTTGTAAAATTATGTCCCATAATATCTATTAACACTTTTCTGCCTGCATCACTCTTCACATGTATTATCCTCAAAACCCCTCATATATGATGTTCCAAATATTATAAATGCAAATAAGATGCTCCATTTCAAAATGACTATGTCTTCTTCAATTATAACTCAGGAGCTACATTAGACTTTATTTTTCTAAATTTAAATATCATCTTTTTACTTTGTTTTGTTCTTTGCATTTTTAAATAAAAGCTGTATTTCAATTAATTATTATATTCATGACCCAGTAGGGGGTTAAATTGCATCTCCTCAAAAACTTGTATGTTGAGGTTCTAACTATAATACCTGTGAACGTGACCTTATTTGGAAATAGGGTCTTTGCAAATGACAAAGTTAAGATGACGTCATTAGGGTGGCCCTAATCCAATGTGACCGTGTCTTTATGAAAGGGGAGATGTGAACATAGAGACAGATAAACACAGGGAGAACACCATGTGAAGATAAAGGCAGAGGTGGGGTGATGCATCTACGAACCAAGGAACACCAAAGGTAACCAGCAAACCCCCAGAAACCAAGGAGCAGCCTGGGGTAGATCCTTCCACACAGCTCCCAGAGGGATCCAACCCTGCTGACACCTTGATTTCAGACTTCTAGCCACCATCAGTGTGAGACAATAAATTTCTGTTGGTTAAGCCACCCAGTCAGCAGTACTTTGTTTCCAGTAGAGCAGCCCTCGGAAGCTAATGCAATACCTGCATTAATGTTTGTGTGAGTGTTCGTTTTATACTCAAACATGAGAAAGCTTCAAATGCTCAAAATGAGGAACAGGGCTTGGAAAAACTGACTTTACCAATCGGCTGCACTTCTGCCAAAATGGAGGAATGCCCCCTTTGCGGGCCACGGCTTCTGCTGTTGTCCCTGTTGCTGTAGGTTCAGCCTATTACATTGCGACAATAGCATTGTGTCCATTAGACTTGAACCAAAACATTCGAATTAACTGCCAATTAGAGGATAAATATATCCCTCCCAATCCATTTCCCGTTCCTTCTTTTCCCCTTCCTCCACTTTCTTTCCTTTTCGCAGTTTACCCTTCAAATTTCTTTCTGCACTAACAAGGCTTTGACAATTGGCTCCAGAAGAAATTAGCCCCAGTGTGCACTAAGCAGCCCATCAGTTTTTCGGACTTGCTGCCAGATTATCCCTAAGCCTTGCGCGAATAATACAGGGTGGGCTGAGCAGAAGAGTACAAAGAAGCTGTGAATTGGCTTCAGTTCTTTACTTAAGTCTTTCAAAATATGGAGGAAGGGCTTCCTGAACCCCTTGATCCTCCTCCAGGCTTCTTCCTGTTTCGTAGAGTGTTAGATAACATGCCACCAGGTCACCTGCATTCTGTTCTCTGTCATTTCCTCAGACACCTGATGGGCCATTCAGTAATAATACCATTGCACGCAGTTCTTTATTTCCCAGACAGAAAATAGATAATTAAATGCATGTTTCTATCATTATTCTCTGTTTATATGGGATTGTGAATAGTGAATTAATATCTCCAAACATCCCACTCATAATAAAGAAAAACTGGATAAGAATTGATTTGTATCTACTGCTATTATGCTTAAATAACTATGTTTTTCTGTTTGCTTTTCAGCCTCAGAAGTAGTCCAGGAAAAGCAAATAAAATGTTTGAAAATAAGAGGCTTTTTGCCCCAATGTTTTTGCCTCCAGGACATTGATACACCATTATGGACACATTTTGATGGCTTTTCAGAGCTGCCTTCATAATCTGTCTACTGCCCCCTCCAAAGAAAGAAAAATCCCACAAACTAATAATACATTTTGATTCTCATATAAACCTACTTCATCAGCAAAACTGAACTGTAAATTTCCCTATAACTGCTTCTTGGGAAATTTCCAGTGTTTCTGAATGGGCCAGAAATCAGCAAAAATGGCCTCTCTCTTGCTATAGTTTGGCATTTGGGCTACGAGAACAAGGGCATAGATTTACATGGAGCTTCTACCATCATTTTTCATCAAGCTGCACTGGGCCTCAGCACCTAATTTCAAGGAGATTCAGAGACATGACCTTCCTGCTTGTGAACCACCAGTGAGCTTTAGGAGCTGGGCTCCACCTCTGCTGGTTCTAATAACCGTGGGCATGGAAGGTGTGGCCTCACCTCACTTCCTAGGAGAGTGAGGCCCACTTAGCCCCTCTGGAAGTAACCATAAAATTGATTTAAGGAGAAAAACTGGATATAGAGGTTATTGTGCTAAGATTTTTTGATTCTTAGGAAAGTCACTGGAATCACTTTTCTATATCTTTTTATAGTGATAAAGGAGATTTACCAATATTTACTTTCCAAGAAACAGGCTATGGAGATAGGATGGGGGGTGATGTTTTTATTACGTATCTTTGGGAGAAAGCTCTCTCTATGATAATTAAACAAACATTTTTGAGAGGCCTCTGCCTATGTAAACATTTTAGGTCACCCCAAATCATGTCGGTACCTTTCCGTTGGCCCAAACTCCCAAGAAAGAAATTAGGCAACTGCTTCGAGAATCGTGAGCTGTCCGGGCGTCCTTCCAGGAAGTGGCCCATGTGCGGATGCATGATTCCCAGGGCTTCTCTGGGCATCTGATTGACCCCGCAGGGAGGTGGAAGATTAAAGAAGGACCCCCTCGCTCCCAGCAGGAGTTAGGGCTTATGGTACCTTGCCTGGAAGGTACTGCTTCCCTGACAATTGGAGGCTCAGCAGGGGTACCTAGAAAATTCCCAGGTAAGTGCTCCAAAGAGCAGAAGGAAATGGGAGACCCTGTGCACAAGCTGAAATCGGGCCTATTTTCTCCCATCTAACAAGGCTACCCTTCTGGCTAATCAAAGCGATGTGATTCAATTGGGTGATGCCCAAAAGAGAATTTTACACAATTAAATATGACTGATATTTAATTAACATCATTTAACAGTGAAAAGGGGAAAATCACTTCCATTTGCTTAAAATATATTATCTGAGTGTTCCTTAAATATTTAAACAGCCATGCTTTTATACACACCCATATACTGTTCTATTGTTTGAGAAAAAAACTACTTTCATAAATTACTATATATAATTAGACTATTTGCAATATGTGTTTCACAAAGTAGAAATGAAATGTCTGAATGATATAAAATATTTGAACAACATATGTTGATATGTAAAGTGTTGTGGGGAAATGGGCTATTTTTACAGAAGTTCAAAAATGTTGCAATGATTATATTTGTGTTGCTACAGTTTCAAAATTGCTTTATAATATTACATGATAAGTTTTGGTCTTCATATAAAATTCTTTGCTTCTCTGTTTTCAAGATCAGGCAGCAAAATATAAAGAACTTCCATTTAGCACTATAGCCAAGTAATATATATGTAAAAGGCTGGAAAATTTGTGATCAACATCTCTTAAAATACATATGTGAGGAATAAGGGCATCTCAGAAGCAACATAAAGAAAATACTGAAAATCAAACTGTGAGCAGGAACCTGACAGTTCTGCTGAGTTCAGGGAGAGGGCAAGAGCGAATTCAGGATCAAAGAGACTTAGGTTTTGGTGACCAACAATATCAAGAGAAAATTTCTGGAGATTGAACAAGGCAAAGCGAGTCTGAAATCCTCTTCCCTAGAAAACCAGTACTGAAGGGACACATTCTCAATGAAAAGGTGAACTTATTAAAAAAATGCACATATACTCACCATCATAGGAAACTATAATAAGACTTCCTGTTTTGGCCTGGCCACTGGTTAGAAATACAAAACTATAATTCTCCCAAGTATCTATAATGACAGATCTGCTCTTACATGATGTAGGGTTTAAACGACCCTCATTGTTCCTTCCAAACCACTGTTCCTTTCTCTTCCCTTAAAGCCCCCCAATCCTGAACCTTCAGTCATTAGACTATACCACATGTACTCATTTCTTCTTCATTCATATATACACCCCAGCTTTTCCGAAGATGCCTTAAAGCCGGGGTGTCCTACTCATGGCCCATGAGCCACTTGTAGCCCAGGATGGCTATGAATGTGGCCCAACACAAAATCGTAAATTTACTTAAAACACTATGAGACTTTTTTGTGTGATTACATGTCGCAATGTCATGTAAAATAAACATATGTATACTCTCGCTATTTATACGCATGTGTGGCCTCAGTTTCATGGTGCTATGCAGCTTCCAGTGTGTTCTCTTCCAAGCACTGACAGAACTGACACCATCAGATGTTACATGTGCTTGTGGTGACTTAGCAAGGCAGCCATTATTAGTAATATTTCAAATTACCATTGCAACTTTAGGTGTTTAATGTTACTTAAAAGTCAGGTAAGCATTCTTATTTGATTATTAAAGGTACATCCACACCTCAGCAGCACCTCACACAGCACCCACCACACTTGACAATCAGCTGTCTACCGCCCGGCTTAGCAGCTGAGAGGCCTATGGAAGGGCCCAAGCCTTGCTTTCTATGTTTTGGTCAATTAATTTTTATAGTAAAAGTAAATAGAGTCCCTTATCTATTATTATTTTTTTAATCCCAACGTGGCTTCCATTGTTTCAAAAGAAAAAAGAATGCAAAAAAAAAAAAGAAAAATTACAAGTGAAAGAAGATTGCTCAGTGAAAAGGGGATAGATGACTACTTTTTTGTCAAGGCAAATAGTAAGGCACTTTCCTTCTTTGTAGGGAATTTGTGCACGTTTTCAAAGACTATAGTTCGAAAAGGCATTATATGTAAATATATGCTGCCAAATTCAATGTGCATGAAGATTGTGTCATAAGGACAAAATAGTGGAACAGAAAAAATGTCTGTCTTCTCAACAAAAATTTTTTTCAAAAAGTTACAACTCAGGTCGATTCCATTGTAAAAGCTAGTTATGTGGTAACATATTTAATAGCAAAAAAAAAAAATCAAAACCATTTACTTACAGTGAGTTTATTAAGCAAGGTATAGTAAGCGTGGCAGATATAATGTGCCCTGAAAAAAAGGGAGATATTTCTAAAATCAGTTTGTCTCACCAGACTATAGCCAGGCAAACTGAAGAAATTGGAAAATCTGTCAAAAAAATTTGGAGAGTAAATATGCTCATTTTAAATTTTATGCTTTGGTGATGGATGATGGCACTGATGCTCCAGGTTCAGCTCAACTTGCCGTTTTTTTTGAGCTATTGATGACAAACATAAGGTTACTAAAGAAATGGCTTCTTTAGTGCCATTAAAAGATACAACTAAATCAAGAGATCTATACGAGGCAATAAAATATGTTAAAACAATTTACTTTGTCCATTGTCAACATATCTGGTAAAGTTAATGATGGTGCCCTGGCCATGGTAGGTAAAAGAGAGAGACTTGTAAAATTAATAGAAGACAACGCAATTGCCACCCAAAACTCATGTTTGATGAAGTAGCATTGCATAGTATATCAAGAAAATTTATGCACAAAAGCTTTAAAAATGGATAACATCATGCAAATCATCATCAAGGCTGTGAATTTCATAACAGCCAAGGGACTGAATCATCGCCAATTCCAGGAATTTCTTAAAAGCACTGATGCTGACTGTGGCGACATCATTTACTTTTCGGAAGCAAGATGGCTAAGTCGAGGCCAAATGTCAAAAAGATTTTATGATTTGCGACATGTTATCAAGTCATTTATGGTATCAGAAAAACTAATTTGTGCCGGAACTTGATGATGAAAACTGGCTTACAGATTTAGCATTTTTAGTGGATTTAACTGCTCATTTAAATGAGTTAAACATGCATCTTCAAGGTGAAAACCAACTTATAGACACCATGTTTCAAACCATAAGAGCATTCCAAATGAAACTGAAATTATGGCAAGCTCAAACTAAGGCAAACAATTTTATGTATTTTGACACGTTGGCTAAACACATTACTGTGAACAGCAAAAAATATGCAGCCTTGCTCCTCAATTTGATACAAGAATTTGAAAACAGACTTCAAGATTTCCTGGAAAATAATCAATATTTTACTATATTTGCAACTCCATTTTCAGTTGACATAACCATGTTACCTGCCAATTTTCAAATGGAGTGCATAGAGCTGCAATCTGACATTCAACTTAAAGAAAAATTTGATCATGTCTCTTTACTGGACTTTTATAGGTGCTATCTTCCCAGAGACAAATTCACAGTCATGCCTTATTCATGTCATCACTATTTGTCAGCACCTACATTTGCAAGCAACTATTTTTAAGAACAAAACACATTAAGAGTAAAATTAGAACCCAAATATCTGATGAGCACCTTGAGAACTTACTGAGAATTGCAACTACTTCTATCAAACCAGATATTGATGCACTAGTTTCTCAGACACAATGTCAAACATCCCACTAGTTTTATGCTGCCCTCTCTCCCTTTACTATTATAATAAAAAATATTAAAAACAATGATATTTTATAACTTAGATATGTACATATTCTGTATTAGTGATCACAGACTTGGGACCTGCTTGATGATTTTAAGAGATTATCAAAAGGGCCATGGCATAATTAGGGTTATTACGTGAGGACTTTTTTGGTTACCTGTGGTGGTGGATATCGCAAAAATTATGCACGTGATATCCTTTTTTTTTTTTTTTTTTTGCTTATCGGTTTTTGTTAGTGTTTATGTGTTTCATGTGTAGCCCAAGACAACTCTTCTTCTTCCCAGAGAAGTGGCCCAGAGACACCAAAAGTTTGAACAGCCCTGCCTTAAAGATTTCAGTTACTGGTTCACTTTCACTCTCTAATCCTGTCAGCACTGCCCCAGGGATAATTCTTGATGGTTACAAACGAAACACAGATGATCTTTTCTATGTAATGCCAGCACAGCAATATAATTCCTTGATCTGCTATCCTTTAATAATTTCTTCTTTCCACCCTATCTCAGCCACAAACTTCCATACTCTTACTATACGCCATTTCACTGATGAATAAATAAATGGATGAACACTCCAGAATGAATACAAAGAGTTTTAAATGTAACTGCTATAGACTGGATGTGCACTCCCAAAATTCATACATTGAAACCCAATCCCCAATGTGTTGGTATTAGGATGGAGTTTCTTTGGGAAGTAATTAAGTCATGAGGGTGGAGCTCTCCTAAAAGGAATTGGTGCCTTTGTAAAAAAGCCCCTAGTTATTCCCTCACCGCTGCAGTCATGTGAGAATGTAGCAAGAGGACTAGTGTCTGTGAACCAGAAAGTGGGCTGCCACCAGACCCTGAACCTAATGGCAGCCTGATGCTGCTCTTGTTATAGGGAACCAAATGGACTAAGACATAAATTGGTAGTGGGATTGGAATGCTACTGTACCAAATACCAAAAAATGTGGAAGCAGCTTTGGATCTGAGCAATGGATAAAGGCTGAAAAGAATTTTAAGGTTCATGTTTAAAAAAAAAAAACTCCATTGTTATGAACTGACTGTTAAGAGTGATTCTTGGGAGAGTTCAGAAAGTAAACAAGAAACTTTGGAGAAAGCCTCAATCTTCTTAGAGAGTACCTAAGTAATCTTGAACAGACTGTTGGTAGAAATATGAGTGGTGGCAAAGACCCCTCTGACGAGGTCTCAGATGAAAATAAAGAACATGTTATGGTACAATGTAGAAAAGCTATTCTTATTACAAGGTGGCAAAGAACTTGGGTGAATTGTCCTTGTATTCTAATTTTTTATGAAAGGTAGAACCTGCAATAATATTCTGTATGTAGCTGAAGTTCTTTCTAAACAAAGTACTGAAAGTATGGCTTGGCTTCTCTTGTCTCTTCATAGTGAAATATGAAAAGAGAGTCAAAAGACAGAATTGCTTATTAAAAGGGAAGCAGGACTTAAAAATTTAGAAAATTCTTATCCTATCCATATGCTAAACGATGAGAAAGTCTTATCCCCTCATTCCTTTCATAAAAGGAGCAGTTCACGTACTTTCTCATGTCCTAGTTTGCATCCACAAAATATTCATTCTATTTTTCATCCACACCCCACTAAAAAGATTGGGTGGCAAAGAACCCTTCTAATTCCCTTGCTCTCTAAGTATAAAGTTGTACATAGAATTCTCCTTCTGAAATCTGAAAAGAAAAATCCCGAGTTTAAAAAAGCAAAAACACGGAAAATCAAATGACTTTGAAAAAACAAACTCACAGTAATAAGACAAAAACAATTGTACATAACACTCTAGTTCATCAATTTTCAACCTTTTTCATCTTCTGGCATACAGAAACAAATTACTAAAATTCTGCAACACACCAAAAAATACATTTTTTGCTGATTTGACAAAATCAATAGGTATAATTTTGATTCATTAACACGAGATGGCTCTTGTGTTGGCTGCTGTCATTTTTTGTATTCAGTGATCTAAGGGAAAAAAGGTCAGTGCCCCTGACCAAATAGTCAGGTATTGCATGGTTTAAAGCTTCTTGCAGCACAGCAGTGTGCCATGGTACACCAGCTGAAAATCACTGCTCTAGTTAACAGAATTGTTTTCCATCAAAACATAGGTTAAGAATTCTGGAATTACTGTGTATGTATACTGTAACTGAACAATTAAGTCAATGGATGGAGGATGGAGAATCAGGTTTCTCACTGTTAGAGTTTTCAGATAATCAAGGGGATGAAATTTTGAAAGATCTCCATGATCATGGATTAAAGTTGGTGACGAATGAATGTAGGGGGATTCCCTTGCCTTACATTGACTTCTCTTCTACTCTATGTTATATGTATTCGCTTTCTAGCCAAAACAAACCAGCAGACAGACAAACCAACCCCTGGATCAGGTTTTCTCCTTCCTGAACTGCAAGATACAGCCAATTCAAACCCAGACACAACACAGAGCCCTGATATTTGGGGGGAGGGGGGCGGTTTCCACAAAGGGAAAAAAGATAATGTCTTCAACATTCACTGAAGGCTTACTGTGAGTCAACCACTCTTCTAAGCATTTTATAGGTATTTTACAATGTAATCTACACAGCACCCCTATGGAGCAGGGTGTATAATTATTGCTATTCAAAAGTAAGTAAATTAAGAAGCAGGAAATATAAGTAACTTATTCCAAGTCACCCATCTAGTAAGCGATACAATTCAGAACGAGACATTCTGATCCTAGTAAGTGCTTAACCAGTATCTAAATAACTTCTTTGGTCCTAATCCAAGTGTAACGATGAGAAAAGTACATGGGACAAAAATAAAGTGTCCTGCTGAAGCTTAACTTCACAACCTGTGTTGCTTTCCCTTCCTCAAGTAAATATGCCTCTTGTCAGAGCAACTCTGAATACCTACCAAGTTGAGGAAAAAGATAGTAATGAGTATTACAAGCTGGGAAAAAAAATGAATACTTTGCTATTGACAAATTTCTGATGATGAGTCAGGACATTTAAAAATAGACATCTTCCTCCTCCAGTCATCCTATAAGGTATTACCAGACAGACTCTCTCATGACACAAGTCAATCATATCAGTACCTTATTCAAATGCTACAGCCTCCTCACCTTACTGAAGGACTATTGAACAGAATGCAGGCTTCTTTGCTGGGGATTCAGAGTCTCCATATACTGACCCAAATCTGCCTCTCCATAATCACTCACTTACAAATCATGTTTGGCAAAGAAAGCTGAGAATCACTCTAAAAATATGCTTTCAGTCTCCCCCTGTCTACTTGATAGCTAGTGACAGACCCTCTACACGAAATATCTTCTCCCAATTTCCACTTAGAGAAGCACCTCCAGCCCTTCAATATCCAAATTTTATGGAGTCTGAGTAGGTGTCTGATTTTCTCCCTTCTCCTTACTCATAGACTCATATGCACACTTTATGCTATTTCCATGGTACACAGACTAGAATGATATGTAAATATCACCCACTTAGCATTAAGCTTTTCCAAGTAATGAACTGTGACTTTCTATACCCTGTAGCCCTAAGTTCTCTACCTCATTCATTGTATTTGCTCTAATAACATCTACGAGGAAATGAATAATATATATGTAGTTGAATGCACAATCATTGTCATCTCTATTTATTTGATGAATAATACCATACTAGAGGCTAGGGGGAGAGAGTGAAGGATACAAAAAAAAAGAAAATTGCTTCTTGTCTTCATATGCCCTTATATATCAGTGATCATCTCTTTTGATTAAAAGAATATCAACTTTAAATTAACTATTAATATTACTCATAGTTGTCAATGTCATTAATTCACAATGTGGAAATAAAATATGTGAATATAAATTGATAAGTAAGTCTTCACAGAAATAAAAGTTAAAATGCAATTCAAGGCAAACATATTAGCAAGGGATAAATAATGTCGTCTAAAGTTTCTAGTGGGTTCTTACCTCAGGCAGTCCTCATGCCATATATTAATGTGAGAGATGCGCAGCCAGCATATTACAAGCACTGGTTTTATTTAGTTAGAGCACATGCCATTAGCTATTTTTATTGCCATTTCAGTTTAAAATTCCGATAGAGTACTTTGAGTGGTAAATCCCTTGGCAGGTTTTTTTTCCGTCTTACAAATAATCCATGTTTATAGTGGAGAAATTAAAAAATGTGAACAAAAAGAATGTTCAAGGAAAAAAGGCATTATTAGGCTTACCACCCACAGAGTATTTTGGGCACATCTTATTGCATATTCTTGCATATACATATCACATATGCAAAAGCTAAGCTCACACTACAAATATGATTTTAAAACTTTCACAAAACACATAAATATCTTCTCCTTAATAAATGTAGAGTGATATAATTTAATGGCTGGATGTTTATTCAATATTTTCTGTATCCTTAAAAGGCTCACAGTTTTTAACTATTATAAACAACACTATAATGAACATCCTTTATATGAATCCTAGCTCATTTGTTCAAATATTTCCTTAACAAATAACTTGACATGAAGTTGTTGAACATGGACGTACATTTTAACAATGTTTAAAATGATGTTTGAGATGATGTTAGAGTGCTGTGGAAAGACTGCACAAATTTAACACCCTCTGCCAGGTACAAATTGATAGAGCATATTAACTCCAAATTTAATATGTGCTATTGAAAGATGAAAATAATAGCTCAGAGCTATTTTAATTTTGGCAAAGTTGTCCAGCCAAGTTAATATCATGAGTGCCTTTAATTATGAGGGACAAGACCTAAATCAGACCCTTCAGCTCCCAGGTAGTAGAAACTGTTGCCAAGTGGTGGTTTCATACTTCACCCGGACTTTAATTAATCCTACTAGGAAAAAAATGCCTTATTTTTTACAAATCAAATAACAACAAAGCCAAGCCAGAATGGAGGTTTGCCTTGCAGTCAACCTCATTTTAATGAGACCAGCATGGGCCCTTTCTCAGTCTTTCTCTGTGCTCTTACACCTTTGGGCTTCTGAGAAGTCTTGTTTTACCTGAGTCTCATCCTTGGAACTTGCTCGGTTGGAAGGAGGGTTATGATTAAAAGAAAACGTACCCCCTCCATCTTGTTGGCTGTGTCCCTTTTCTGATGATGTCTCTCTACCTGCTTTAATGATCTGCTCTTAGCCGGTGGAAGAGGGCAAGGAAAAGCCATGCCACTGTGGAATTCATGGAACAGTATCTGTCAATATAATTGGCACCCTATCTGTCAGAGCAACTCTCAGGAAATGACAAGTAAGAGACACATAATTACCGGGCACAATTTTCTCCTTGAAAGTAAAATAGAACTTAATAAACATAATGTCCACAGGGCACACACACAAAAAAGCAGCTCTCCTTATGCCCTTCTGAGTATTTCGCTGCCACTTGTCACCCCATGCATTCTGTAATAAAGTGACCTCTCAAACAAGGATGAGTGATTTATTATAATTTTCAAGTTGCCATAAGGTGGAGTGCACTGCTGTTCCCAGCTGAATGGCAAACTGAAGCCTAACTTTGGGGAAGCTGACTGTGTCCCCAGCTTTAATTTTTTTTCCTTGTGCTTCAGGCTTTCTCTGGGTTCAAACTTATCCTAACTTCTTAAAACACTAAAAAAAGGAAAACAACAATGGAAGTGCTCCTTGAGGACAGAAAGGACACCAACACATCCCAGCAGTGTCCATCATGAAACAAATTATTGAAACAAGCAAAAACTGGCAATTGAAAAGCAAATAGCACTACCTAAATGATTTATAAAGCCAGATCTAAGTCTTGCTTCATATATATATATATTTCACTTTATAAATATATATTTAATTTTATTCTGTTTATTCTGTTACAGTTGTCCCAATTTTCCCCCTTTGTCCTCCTCCCTCCTGCTCCATCCCCCACTCCCAC
The DNA here is from genome assembly GCA_004026545.1 of Mormoops blainvillei. NCBI lineage: Eukaryota > Metazoa > Chordata > Mammalia > Chiroptera > Mormoopidae > Mormoops > Mormoops blainvillei. Next base: position 77,632 of record PVJD01003372.1, on the reverse strand, counting down.
AGTCCATCCTCACCCTTTTGTCCATGTCCATGTGCCACTCAAACACGCTCTTTGACTACTCCCTTCCCCTTCTTTCTGCCCTTCTGCCCCACCCCCTTTCCTCTGGCATCTATCAGACTGTTCCCTGTTTCCACGTCTCTGGTTCTATTTTGCTCATTAGTTTATTTTGTTCATTAGATTCCTCTTATAGGTGAGAGCATATGGTATTTGTCTTTCACCACTTGGTTTATTTCACTTAGCATAATACTGTCCAGTTCCATCCATGCTGTCACAAAGGGTAGGAATTCCTTCTTCTTTCTTTTTCTGCTGCAACTTCTTACCTCTGTGATTTTGGAAAAGTTTCTTATTTTTACCACATAATTTTCTCTTTGTGAAATTATAACAAATAGGTAAAGATTAAATAAGAAACTAGATGTGGTGGGGGACTGAGTAATTTATGACATTCTATATTATTTATGGTGAGCTTATCTTTGGCTTCCGGTGGTTGACTCTGTTTTCTCTTTAATATTATTTTTCTAGAGGTTATACATTCACCTGATACAAAATGCAAAAGGTACAAAAGGAAGAGAACATAGTGAAAATCCTCTCTCTAGTCCTAAACTCCACACATCAGTTTCCCTCCTCTGGGTCAATGAATTTTATCTTTTTAAAATATTATTACAGACATATTTCATAAATATACAAGGAATTAACTCTCTGAATATACCTGCATATGTACATTGAACCTTTTGATTCCATATTATATAAATATTAAGATGCATCTGTTTGATTTTGTTTACAGTTCACATAGGGGTCTTTCTATATCAGGACACAAAGAGCTCTTTTTATTCCTTTATATAGTTGCATAGTATTACATTTTTAGAATGTTACATAATAGAATTACTCCTCATTGATGGATATTTAGGTTATTTCTAATATTTTACTAAAAAACAATATTGCACTGTATAAACTTAGATATATCATTCTACCTATGCAAAGTATATCTTTAGATATAAATTCTTAGAGGTAGAATTCCTCGTTCCAAGGATTTTTGTTATTTTGATAGCACTTTACAGTTTGCTCCCCCTGGAAATTATAACAATTTACATTCCTATCCAAAACACCCGAGAGTCTCAGTTCCCCTGATCTCTTGTCAACAGTGAAACACGTGCCAAACTGGTCTGTGAAATCGCACCTCAATACAGTTCTGGTTGGTATTGTTTATATTGTGAGTGAGGTTAGGCATCTTTTCATATATTTGAGCCATTCATAATTCTTTTGTGTGAACTTTATTTTACTCATCTTTCTATTGGGCTACTGGAATTTGTTGTTAGAAAATCAACATTAGAAAAATTAGTCCTCTCAAGTATGTTTTCTTGATTTGTCATTGGTCTGTTGACTTTTGCTTATTGTGGGTTTTGCACACAGTTTATGATGATGATGATGGTGATGATGATGATGATATAAGTCTATCAATTTTTTGTGAATTGGGAATTTTTATATATAAAAACTTACATATGCAATTATTATGTGGTATCATCTAAAAATCAGATTTTGGTTTTTTTACATCAAATCTATGATCATTTGTAACTTTTTGTTTTAAGTTGTGAGGTTGGGATCCGATTTCACTTTATTTCCCCAAATGGCCACTCAGCTAACCCAGTATAATTAATTAACTGAATCCTGGTTTAGTCTAAAGGTCATTTCCCATTCAGCAGTAACACACGTAGTTGAATCTGGAAGTGTACATGAAATAGATGAAGGACCTACAATTCTGGAAAAAGCAATTGGCTACAGTCCTAAACCCCAGGAGCCACGCTTAAATTTATCTCTGACTTAATTGATTAATTGAGCCAGGTTTTTTTCCTACTTCCAGTATCACTCTCTTCATGTATATATATAATATATATATGTATGTATGTATATGTGCGTATATATATATATTTATTTATACCGCTACCAGATTGATCTTTTTAAAAGGCAAATATAGTTATTTTCCTACTTAAAACCTGTCCCTAGGTCCGCATTATAGGATAAAGGCTCGGTTTTTAATATGGTATTATTGCACAAATGTTAAGCCACCTGTTAGATTACCTTTCTGATGTTGCATTTTCAGGTTAAATTTTAGCAAATTTAATTACGTGCCATATCTCTCCAAGAAGACTGTATCCTGTATGAGTGGAAGGACCAAGGCCTCATCTGCTACATTTGAATATATGCTAGGCATTAAAATATATGTTATTGAACTAAAGTTAGTTCATGTGTTAATAGCTCATCTAATGCCCTCCTGTGCAACTCTCAGCGCCTCAGCATCAGCTTTCGTACCTGCATGAGTGGGTGGGGTAATTATGTCTGCCTCCTCCTACCTTACAAGGAAGAATATTAGCTAACATATTTATGTACAGCCTTGCAGGGTTAAGGCAACTATAAGAAATTCCAGACTCATACATAAAGATTAAAAAGGAAAAACGGGCCCCTTAGATTTAGATTTTCAATATCTCATACATATAGAGTAATAATATTTCTTAGTCTCCTGGTATTGCTTAACACCGACAAAAAGAATCACATTTCAGATAAGAAGACTATGCAAATATCCTCAAATAGACATTATCAGTAGCCTCATGGGATAGAGAATAACCACGGAAATGTAGCAACTGCAAATCAGACCTTCCGAACTTGAAATCTGCATTAACTTTCCAGATTGCTGCTTCCAGGCACTCTCTGAAGGATGGTACCTTGTATTCTGTTCACAAGTCACCCAGGTATCTTCCCTTCTTTGGATAAAGAGGTGGAAATGCTGAAGCAGTTTATCCTTTTGCATGATCTGTGTGCATCTTTAACTGAATGACAGGATACCGCAGAAACTCGCTGCTCTAGGACAGATGGCCCCACAGTCCCTGCCAGCACATGTTATTGCCAAAGAACATGGGCTGCAGGGAAAGTTCATGGCCCTCCTGCTCAAAAGGCTGTCACCTTTTCAGTCTATGTCTGGGTTCCCATTCTAGTCACAGCTGCCAGTTAGTGAATAACTCCACAATTCATCCAATTCCCTTGATAACCACCATCCCCAGTCAGATAGAAATACTGCAATGATTGAACTAATACGCTGCATTTATTTCAATCGCCACCTGGCATCAGACTCGACTGACATATGCAGGAAAACCACCAGGCCAGAGGGATTCCACGCAGGTCTGCTTCTTGCCATAACAGAAACGTTAAGCCAAACCAGGGGCTCCCTAGAGGGAAAACGGGAGGCAGAAGAAAAGAAATAAAACTCAGTTTGCCACCTTCTTCATAATTACTGCTGATCCTTTACTTTAAAACAACAGTAAAATACAAAGGTTAAGTCTTCAGTTGTGAGACCTTAGCTTTTCAGCTTTGTCAGATTATATGACTCCCCCGATTAAAACTCATCAATGGTTTGCCACTACCATTAAAATAAAATGCAAAGTCCTCAACATGACTGTATTCTAAAAGGCCCCCCTCTTCTTCCTGTTTTCTGTACTGCAGCACCACTCTTATTCTTTCCGTTGCTCAGATACTCCAAGAGCATTCACTGTTCCCTTTGCTTCCAGAACTTGTTCCCTGTACTTCCTATACTTTGCCTCACAACTCAAATTTGATTTGAGCTTTCTTTGATTATCCTGTCTAAAACGGCCCTATTTGTCCCCTCCCCAGTTTCTGTCCATATCATTTTCTACATTTCATGTCCCTAATGGCACTTGTCATATCCCCACTGCACACCACACACACACACACACACACACACACACACACACACACAGAACACCAACAGACACAAACTGGGCATTCATTAGATCAATGAAATTAATGTATCAGTAACAAATACTTTTAATATTCCTCTGTGGCAAACATATATATTTCCAAAAAATGAACTGGGTGAGCACAGAGTAATGATGTTTTGGGAAGAGTTGGGGGTTTCTGTAAAAGAACAGAGAGCCCAGTGGTTAGAGGTGAGGTGACCATTGCTTCAATGTGTCAAACAGGTCATTTCCATTCTCACTTTTTCAGTTTTCCCTTTTGGAAAGCTGGTCACCAAAAGAAGCTGGTGAGAAGCAAAAGGCAATGATTAGATTATAAAATTTTTTCTCAAAAGTAGTTCAGAAGGTCATTGCTCCAAAAAAAGTATATATAAAAATTACCTATATTTCCAAAATCTAGATATATTTCTACTTTAATAATGTGTTTTCATTGTAAAGCATTTGAAACCATGACCACAAAGTGAAAATAGAGTTCTGATAGTTCTGTTTTTTGGTCTCCATGATTTCAAAAATGAATTTGTTTTCTTGAACTTTAACGTAGCAGGTCAGTGAACCTATAATACAGTCCTTTTGATACCAGAAAGAAAATAGGAATGGATATGTTATATATGGCTGGAAATTAGTCACTTTCTTCTGTCTGGGGAAACTCCTCTCCCGCTTCAAACACTGACACCTATATTCATACCAGGGTGATAAATCACAGGCCAGTCACTGAAAACGTGAGGAAACAGTGTATCGACAAGCAGCTCGTGGAGGAAGAAGGAGCCACGATAGCCTCATTGGATTCCCGTTGACTTCTCTCCAGAATGCTGGTAGTTTTATACAGCACAACATTCTGTCTTCCTTCCTCTTCTAGGGGTGAGTAACTGAGGGTGATGATCTTTTGGTACACACATAAGCAGGGACTCTTAAAGCGATGACAGGACAAATCACGAAAAGACTCCGAGACGTGAAATCAGGCATCAGAGGCTCCAGTCCTGGCTCAACACATTATTAGTGAGTGGCTTAGAGCAAGTAATTTAACTTCTTTGAAAACCAGCCTGTCTCTATGGTTACATATCATAAAAGTTCTGAAGAGAATAGAACAGGACAATGGGAAAATACCTAACATGCAGTCAAGGAAGTAGATTGTCAAGAAAAGGTCCCTTTCCTCCTGTTCTCTTTCTTTTTCTATTCCTTCTTCAAAACAAAATTGATTCTGGGCAGTTAATGTGAAATTTGGGGTTTTAAAACAATAACTGGAAAAATCAGTAGTATTTCATAAATTGAAATTGAACAGTTGGGGCTGCACCTCCTATAACTGAAAATGATCTGTTTGCATCTAAGTGGAAAAATAAATGTTGTGCCTTAAAATTATTATTTTTTATTGTTTTTGGTCATGTTGCTGTCTTATAGTAGGTTTCTAATGTGTCAAAATGTCGATTTTTCTAAAGCGGTGATAATATTTATTTTTGAAGACAGTATTACTTGACCATCACATTATTTTGGTAGATGTTTAAAGAACATGGCTATGTGGCCCCAGCTGTGTCATAGGTTGGAAGTGATAAGGTCCCTACTCTCAAGGAGATCCTGGCCTGGTAGTGAGAAGAATACATAAGTGAACAGTGGTAAATGTTATAAATAAAGCTATGGGAAAGGTGACATTGAAGCACTGAGTAAGAGCTTGTAACTTTGGACAAATGAGTAAAAGCTTCCTCAGATGGAATGCTCAGAAGAAAGACAGAAGCTGGAAACGTACATGTAAAGTCTTCAATATTTTAGTGGTAGGGTATAGATAAAATTGTTGAAGGTACTGTGTGGAATGAGAAGAAAAATGGCCCAAGATTAGATTATTGGTTGATTCATGAGCTTTACCTATCGTAACAAATAACCCTAATATAGAAGTAACGTACAGAAAAAGGCACTTATTTCTTGCTCACTAACCTTGTAATAAAGTTTATGTTTGACCTCAGCCCTGCTGGTTATTACTGAGCTGCACTGGACTTAACTGAGCCCCACGAATCTACTCTCCCCAGGACCCAGAGTGAAGAAGAATCCATAATCTTTGAATGACTTCTTTTATTGGAGGGTAGCAATGAGAGAGACATAGTCAAGTCACACAAAGACAATCAGTCTGCTCAGATGTGAGAACTGTCACACCCCACTGACCAAAAGAAAAAAAGTGAAAAATAAAAATAAAGTCTGAGAAATGAGCCTACTGAGCTTAATGATGTTATATGACATAGCTACAATGATCAAGGCTGTATGTTATTGGCAGCGATCAAGACTGTACATAGTTCCAGTGATCAAGAGGGGTAGACACATGGATTAATTAAACCCAGTAATAAACCTGATACAAAAAAGCCAAACTGAATTTTTGAAAAAGATTCAACAGTAATTCAATGGAAAAAAGATAAGCTTTTAACAAATAGTGCTGGAACACTGGACATCTATTAGTTTAAAAAAAAACACAAAAACCTAAGTCTCAGTATTATACAAAACCTAATTTATGCAAATGTTAACTCAAAATCTCTCACAAACTCAAATGTAAAGTGAAAAATTATAAAATTCATAAAAATATGAGAGAAAATTATTGGGATTTAGGGTAGGCAGAAGTTCTTAGGCTTGATATCAAAAGCATAAAATGAAAAATAGATACATTAAATTTCATCGAAATTCCATTAGAAACATTCATTACTTCAGTGTACGAGAGCAGAACACTTCCAGCAGTTGACTTTCTAATATCTAGAAACAATGCCAGTCTCAGCAAGTATCAAGGAAAAATTATATATTCAGATCATATTTTCTATAAAAGTTATCATTCCATAATTAAACATCACCCAAATTAACCCTTTTCTCAAATTTGAAAATTAAGAGAAAAATATTCCAAAAAAGCCATGCATGAAAAAAGAAATCATAGTATAAATCATAAAATATTTAGTACTACATGACAGTGAAAATAAAAATATACACACAATCTTTTGAAATTCAGAATGTATAAATTAAAAATAAATTTTTATTCTTAAATACACATACTAGAAGGAAAGACAGATTTAAAATTTAAATGTGAATGTTCAGAAAGTTAATAAGTGAGCAAATCACTAAATAAAAAAATAGTAAGGAATAAAAATAATAAGAGCAAAAATTAATAAGACACAAAATAGTTTAAAACATCATGTTCTGTGACCAGCAGTGATCAAAAACTCATGTGTTAGTTGTACTTTACCTTCCTGTTCATATGTGAAATTAAACTCTCCACAACTAGTTATCACAATGCCACCCCAAAAAAGAAAATTATTAACAGTATAATGTAGTAGTTATAAGCATAGCCTCTGGAGCCAGACTGAAACAGCTATTTCTAAATGCTTGGACACGTCTACAGTCAAGAAGAGTCCATGTCCCTTTCTTGAGCCTGGGAAGATTTGGGATTGCATTGACCAATAGAATGCAGAAGTGATATCACATGATCTCTGAGGCCAGGTGAGTAGAGGCCAAGCAGTATCCACCTGATTCTCTTAGAATATAGACCCTGAAGACGCTAAGGATCAAGTGAGATGCCCAACTAGACTGAGAATATTGTGCTGTAGCAGTTCCACGTGAGGCTCTGGTCAGCAGTCCCCGCTGAGCTCTAACTGACAGCCAGGTTCAAAGGCTAGCCGCACGAATGAGCCACCTTCTGGCCCGGCCCGGGCAAGACTTCAGATGAGGCCAGGCCCGGCAGCATCTAGCAGCAACTGCATTAGAGACCCCAAGTGAAAATTACCCCACCACGTCTTTCTGCAGTTCCTGACCCACAAATTGTGAACAAAATTAAACGATCAAATTCAATGACCGCTTTAATCTGCAGTTTTCGAGTAAGTATTTACACAGCGATAGTACAAAGGACACCACTATGTGTTATTGATTAATAGTAGAAGAAAGAAGCAGTGTTTGCCCCAGGGCAACAGGTCTGATTGCCCATTAGAAGATTTCAAAATCAGAATAACACCTTCAAATGCGTAGGAACTGAGGCAGGCTTATCAATTTTACCTGAAGGTGGCAAATTGTCAGGTCCTTTATTCCCCAGTGACAGTCCCCTTCACTTCTAAGAGAGCTCCTTTGAATAGCATAATGAACCTCCTTTGGGAAGAAGGCCAAGGTTTAGAGTTATAAAGGCTCTTCTTCAAGATAACTTGGAGCTGAAGATCCTACAGTAAATATAGAAACTGGGTCTATAGTCTCCTCCAGTTTTGCTCTCCTTTAATGTTCTGTTATAGCAACCAGCCCATTTGGGTCCCGTGAGTTAAAGTGGAAGCACTTTTTTTAATTCACACTCAAAGGATTTGGTTTGTATTTTCATAAAAGTTTTCCTGAAGAGTTCTCTTGGGATACAAGGACCCAAGGAGTAGAAAAGGAAATACTGTAATGCAGAGACAGATTGGTGTTTGCACTTTAAACTTCACCCAAATAAATGAAGTCCTGAGACTTTATGTTCTTAGGTCACTTTCCCATGACCCAGAACTATTGGTGACTGAACATCAGAGGTTGACAGCAAAGAACTAGGGTCATTTGGTGTTTACCCTGATACTTTTGCTTGGGATGGTAAAATCCCAAATCCCTCACTAAGGAACAAACGTTTAAAAGCACTTTACTTGAATGATATGTACATTCTAAACATTCTTTATGGCAGGCTATGTTTTTGTGTGTTTTCTCACTAATGGAAGTAACTTTTGAGCAGAACGTGTCATTTAGGTGTGGCCCTATTAATGTGAAGTATGTGGTTCAGAGCATCTCTTCTAAAGCTAGGTAGAGCTGGGCTTTATCAATGACCCTAATGTTAAGTCACTACAGGACTTTGCACAAATCATCTAATTATTTTATGCCCCAGTTTCCTCATCTATAAAATATGAGCAACGATACTTATCTTGAGAGACCCAAATTAGAGACTGTTTATAAAAGCACTTTGCACAATGTTTCACATAAAGAATGACTATTCACAGAATACTAGCATCAGAACTTACACTTCAAATCAATCCCAAGTTTCACATTGATTTAGATACCTGTTCAATCCTGGATAAATTATCCCCATGCCATAACATATGCAACAACAAAACAAGGTTTACCTGAAACTAATATACTATTGTATGCCAACTATACTTTAATTTTAAAGAATTAAAAACTTAAAATAAAAAGGCATTATCTAACTCAAATATAAAATTACATAAAATCTTTTTTAAAAAAATAAGTAACTCTCCAGATGGAAAGGAGAATAATGGTGATTATGACCATAATTGTGAAAATTAATGATAATAATGATATTTATTTGAGAATGTTCTATAAGATCCTCTGCAAGCCTCTTAACTGTGCTTTTGAAAGATGTTTTTAGAGGTTACTGTTACTAAATAAAATATCAAAGTCACTCTCTAGTCTAAATAAAAATAAAGAGGAAAAGTTTGCATTATAAACATGCCTTCGACACATGGACTTGCGGGTACCCACACTTAACAAACACATTTTCTGTTTTGCTCCAGTTTCCCTTTCTGTGCCCACACAAGCTCCCATGTATTGAAATTTCTCATGTTCTGAGGCTCTCTGAGTCACACTTGAGTGGAAGTTAATTTGTGAAATTCTAGGTGTGATGTAATTTGCAACACTGAGGTGCTTTGGTGGAGTGTGAAATTTGTGATTGGAAGATGCAAAAGTCTACTCATTGGCTGGGGAGTGAAGTAGAGGAAAGGTAATAGGAACTGGAGATGACATTTTGAGGGGTGAGGAGAAGGGAGAGGTTGGAGAGTAACTAAAGGGATTTCTGTTGTCCACTAATAGCTAACGGCTAGCAAAGCAGCCCAAATGTCTGTCCTGCTTCAGAGTCCTGTGGCCAGTGATGGTAGAACCTTGAACATCTTCTAAGATTATTCTACTTTCTTAGCTGATATTTTCTCATCTATGCAATAGAAATAATTATGAACAGTGGTGTGCTGGTAAATGTTTAACAGTCAACTCTTTGAAGAAAAAGGCCTGATTCCTTAACATTTGCCAATTTCTGTGGTATAAATAGACTTCCAACAGCCAATTCAAGTTACCAATGTGACCTTATCAAATGCAGAGCTGGAAAGAGATGAACCATAGAACAAAGTTTGTAGTATTTCCATTATATGTAACAACCTGGAAAAGTAAAGATTACCATAAAATGTAGTAAAATAATTAGAAAGTAACGAGTGTGAGTTTTCATTACCATTGTTTTCCATGTAATTTATTTCAAGTTAGGTTTCTATAATTTAACTTTGATAATGTCTGTATTTTACAACTTGCTCTCAAAATTCTGAAAATATAGCAATCAGCTCACTGGCTGGTATGGGCTAGCTTCAGCTCACCACTCATTACATTTGCTTAAAAAGCTCTTTTGTGAATTACCATGCCACATTTTTATTTCAATCTTAAAGAAACCATATTTAAAAGTATTACTTTATATGTTTCAAATTTAGCAATCCCAAATAATGTTATCAGTAGCCCTGGATGTTGAAGAAACTGATGACACTCAGTTGTTAATTGCATTGTTCCTATAGTTCAGTCCGGATGCCTGCTGTCTTATCAGAGATAATGGTAGAAATTTTAACAACCGTGGAGGTGACTATTAAGCGTGACAGTGATGGCATCAAAAGCAGCAAGAATATAGAGGAGAAATAAATCAGGATGGTCCACATCTAAATTCCTTCTGCTGACACCTGTAAGCCTTTGGTCCCCATGGGGAGCTGGAAAAAAAGAATGAGCTGGCGGTCCTGTTGACGGGACTGGTGAGACAGAGCTGCAAAATCCTTGTGACTTATTTATGTAATTGGATAGGACTCTGGAATTCTCTCAGGCAGGTAGGTTAACTACACCTGCTAACCAGTGAAAAGGAGTAGAGTGAGAAGTGAATCAGAGAAATAACTTGATAAGGGGTTGGGGGGGTAGAAAGAGAGAGAAGCCAAGAGAGAGGGAGATTCATTTAGCTCTTATTCTGAGGCTAAAACCTGGTCAGTAAGTGGAAGGAATCTTTTCTAAGGAATCAGGTTTCCAGCAAAATTCTTTGAAGTTAAACTGTATCTTATGAAAGTAACACCTTTCTGTCCGAATTTTAAAAATAAGCAATAACAAAGACCTAAAGATGGGAAACAGTGAAAGATCATTAGTAAATGTAAGAGATTCCTTTCATTCTACTATTAATACTAATAGAGATGATATTTCCTTGGGTGCACAGATTAACATTTCAATTTTTTTTAAATAAATGTGTTGAGCTTTTAAAGACAAAAGTCAAAAGCAATGACAAATGTTGGAGCCAAGTGTTTAACAAAGAATATGCATTGTTAATGTCAATTTGCTTCTTTTTATTGCTATCCGGACTTTCCCAAGTCTTGACGAAACAAAACCCACAAGGTGATGGGTGTTGAAATAACCTCAACTAAGTTAACCTGACAGGGCTGCTTTACTCAGACTACTGGAAGGCAGAGGGAGATTTTAAAGCCCAGTCAGAACACTCACTTCTTTCCCAGCAGAAAATGTGTATAATCAAGTCTAAAGGTCTGGATACATCTGAAAGACAGGTGAGAACAGGAAAGAAAGAAAAATGGGATGCCCACAAGCAAAAGATTTAGGAATAGAAGAAAATTAGGTTCTAGAATTAGGCCAAGGTGAGTGCTCTTAGGAGTGTGTGTGTGTGTGTGTGTGTGTGTGTGTGTGTGTGCATGCCCACACACACACATGTCCACACACACTCAAAACATAAGGGTTCCAGTCATCAGTCAGGAGTAGAAGTTTTTTTCTTTTAGGTAATAAAAAGAGAAGGATTTCTTCATTTCTTTAAATAAAGAAAAAACATGCCAGGTTTCTCATATGTCATTAGAATTTAAGGAGAAGAACTCAACACAGCAAACACATATGAAAAAATGTGGTAGAAGTAGTTTGCTCTTATCATTAATTATTCTAAGATGCAGCTCTAAGAACATCTTTCTGCTTTTTAAAATCAGTTTTCTTTTGATATATTAAAAAAATAATTCATTCAATAACTAACCCTGTATACATGCTGAGAATGATGGCAAAATATATAACTATAAAAGAACTATGTTATGAGGAGGAAATGCGTCTGATAATAAAAAAATGAAGAAATTATTCATCAAGTGTGTCAAAGGTACAGTGTCTCCATCTACTGTAGAGCAAGAGACACAAACCTTCATTGTCTTGGTGCTTGTCTGTTTTCTCCTGATCTTCATTTTCTTCCTCTCTCCAAGTTACTGCCTCAGAAGAAGATGTACTTATTTAGGGTGCTGGTTGGCCACTTGTTTTTCTTTCGATTGGGAACAGACATCATCAGTGAAGCAAGAGTGAGATTATTTCCACCATCCTCCCCTGCTACACACACACACACACACACACACACACACACACACACCGCCGCCGCCGCCGCCGCCGCCGCTGCCGCCACCACCAGCTAGTCTATTTCTAAGAAATCTTCCTGTCTGTTTCTTATACAGTTTATCCATAAATTCTCCTGTTTACTTTTCAGAAACTTATAATTTGGCCCCAGTTTTTCTACTCTGACAAATATCAGAACCTGGTGAGAAGGAAGAATCCCTGTTTTGCTGCCCGATTCTGGATTTAGCATATCACCTGTTCAAAGGGCACATACAAGTGGTATGTTTCCTTTAGATCATAGGAGAACTAAGCTTAGAAAATAATGACTCCAAGAAAGTATAGTTGGTCAGCTCTAAGTTGGACACATTGATTACTGTCATGTAGTCCCATGACGACCCAGATCGTTAGTGCACACAGTCAGATCAGTGCTGCAGGGCAAGTCATGGCTCTCAAAATATGAGAGCTCATTTACACACTAACCAGAGTCTGTATGACTTTTTCTTTTTAGCTCTGTCTTTTGCTGAGCAAACACAATGCATTTGCTGCTGTCCAGGCAAGAATGTATCGTAGACTGTGGGAACTTACAAGGATCCCAGGAGTCAGCCTTACCAGACTTGGAACTCGAATTCAGAAAAGTCCCTCAGGGGCAGGTTCTCATCAGGCTCTTCCTCCTGAGTCTGACAGGGCATCTTCCCTATGGAGACCCCCTTCTCCAGTTCTGCCAGAGGAAAAATATCTATGCAAATCATTCCAATATGCTGAAGGGAGCTGACAGTTCCTATGAGGAAATCCCATTTGAGGCAGGATGTTCTTTAACCACCCCAGTCTCAGTGGGCCACAATTTAGAAAAGGAGTCATGTCTAATAACTTTCCAGATTGATCTGGGGCAGTGAGGGGAGGAGTGAACTCTGAATATGTTAGAGTGATTTTGAAGAAGCCTGAGTTTTTAAAAGAGCCAGGGATGTGGAGTTGGCCGATCTTGGTTTGAGTCACAATCCCTACCACTTGGATATTAACTGCATGACCTTGAGCAAATAACTTATTCTTTCTGAACCTCAGTTTTCTTATCCATACAATAGGAATGATGTTTTCCACCTCACAGAGTTATTTCAAGGACTGAGAAAAACCTGTGAAATAATTCAGAATTTGCAAAGCACTTTCATTTCCTTATTGCTACCCACAACATTTGAGAAAAACTAGCATAGAATCCCTGCCAAATATTTCTTGATTTAGAGCATTAAGGAGGACAATAAATTCCCAGGTGACACTGTAGCCTGTCTCATAATAAAAAATTAATCAGAATAGCATGGCTAGTTTTCATACCAGCAGAAAGAAAAACCATTTTTGCCTTTCATATGCTTTGCTTCAGACCTATAGTTTCACAATTAGTTTTAGCAAAGATCAAAGCCTTAAGCTAATGCTGGTACCCAGGGGTGCTTGTAGATTAGAAATCATTACATTTTAACTTGAGAGGTTTCAGGTCCTGTTCGAGAAGGAAGTGTGGCTGATAGAAGTGCAACTGGGTACTAAGGAGAAGAGTCTTACCTGAAGTGTAGCAAGAAGAAAGCATCCACCAGGCTCAGTGAAGTGTCTTCCTCAGACACCCAGGTTCTTGTCCCAGAGGATAACCTGAATAATGAAGACCTTAAGGATACAGAGGATCTTTTTCAAGACCACCCACAAGTCCTACCAACGGAGGTAGCCCTGCCACCTAAGACAGCTGAGAAAGCTCCTCAAATGATAACCTTACTTTGTTTGCCCTAACAGAATCAGGACATTCCTGACTGGCTGGTTCTTCTTACGCACAGCCAGGAACTGTGCAGGTGTGAGGTAGAGTACAGAATGCTCAGTTAATTATGTTTGTCTCAGCAACAGGCTTAGTTAGCACAACTGATATTTTGGGCCATAAGCTGGCCCCTCCAGCCTTGGCCCAGCTGTTAACATGATGTCCTTTCTTCCTCAATAAGGAAGAGACATGGGAATGTGGGGTGGGGCAGGTGGGGAGGGAGGATGTCTCTGCCCTCAACAGTGTTGTCAATGTCAGCACCAAGCTGGGTTACACTGACACAGAAGACAAAAGAAAAAACAGTAGCACTGAGCCTGTCTTTGTTAAAAATTTTGATGCTTAGTTCACTGAGGATTTTTTTTGCATTAATTTTTATTTTTAAAACTATTGCATTAAAGTATTACTTGTCCCGATGATTGAATTTTTTGGCAGCCCTTGGGCATGCCTCCCTCGTCCCACCCTGGTCCCAGCCCTGCCCCAGGGTCTCCGTCCTCAGAGGACAAAGCAGTGACGAAATGCAGCCATGGGTACCTACCACTACAACTCAGTCACTGTGATGGTTAATTTCATGCGTCAGCTTCACTGTGCCACAGCTGCCAGATGGAGCATGCTTTCTGGGTGTTTCTGCTAGGGTGTTTCTGGAAAGGATTAGCATTTGAATTGGTGGACTCAGTAAAGCAGGTCACCTTCCTCAGTGTATGTAGGCATCACCCAATCCTGTTGATGGCTGAATAGAACAAAAACAGAAGGAGGAATTCACATCTTTTCATTCCTAATTGCATGCTCAAATAGGGGACTCCATCTTCTCCTGCCTTGAACTTGGATTAACACTGTTCACTCCCCTGGTTCTCAGGTCTTTGGACTTGGACTGAAATTACAGCACTGGCTTCCTGGGTCTCTAGCTTGCAGACGGCAGGGACTTCTCAGCCTCCACAATTGCGTAAATGAACTCCTCATAATAAATCTCCTTTTATATATTATATATAAAGTATGTACATATATACTATATGTATATATAATCTTATATTATCTATATATTATTTATGTATAATTATATATATACACACATATATGTATGTCTGTATGCATGTAAAATTGAGCATATGCATGTGTGTCTACACCTATTGTGTGTGTATATTGTGTGTGTATCTATGTATCTATATATTGCTCTGTTAATTCCATCTTTTCAACAGCAAAGAGGCAGCTGCAGCAATTCAGGTTTCCTCTAAAGGAGAGTCCAAGCGCCATTCAGTTGCTGATACCATATGTTAATGTATCTAAACTATGTAATTTCTTGTGAGACACATGGCGGGAGGGGGATGGGTGCAAGGGATGAAAACAGAGATTCTCTCTGGTCCCTTGTTCCAGAGCACTCCTCCTTGACTTTCTCCTCTCTTACTTTTTTTTTTCCTTCTCCTTCTTTTATTCCTCTGTCTGCATCTCCAAGAGTGTAATTTGTGAAAAGGCAGAAAGTACACGTTGTACCAGTCTCGGGTACTTGAGCTGCCAGATCTGATTTTCCTGGTAGGTGTGGTAGATTAAAGAAAGAACAAGATGGCTGAAGATTAGATTTATTTTTCTCCACGTGTTCCAACCCCTGACCCAGTCCACAGCAGTCCACCGCCAACCCACTCAGTGTCTTCAGCAGACCTGGGGCATTGTGTTGGGCCCCAGAGTGGAGAGACAGAATTTCTCAGAGTCAGGGCAGTTCCATCCCTATTGGCCGATCAGACCTTTCAGCATCCCTCATGACAAGTTCCAGACACCATTGAAGAAAACACTAAGAAGAAGGCAGCGAGATTTCTTTAGGAGACAGAATGTGCTGGACAGGTGCATATTAAGGGCTCCAACTAAACACTGCATTCTTTTTCTCTAACTCCCGACTCCATCATCCTAGATTCCACTGGACAAATGGTTCTAAGTGTGATTAAAACCTGCTCAATACAGCTCTCCAAAAGTATGCTCCCCACTCTCCATTCTTGCCACCTTGCTCTTTAAGAGTAATTATGTCTCTAGCAGTCATTTGCACCTTATTGTGAGATCCACTACAAACTTCTTTAGGGTTGGAAGGAGAGCAAAATATATAATACAGCAAAGTGAGGGTACCTTTTGTTCCAAGGAAGGCGGAAAGGTCAGGACAGAACCCTCCGCATGGCCGTTCACCCTGTGTCTGCACTGCAGTGGGGGAAGGGGCAGGAGGTGGCACAGTACAAAATAAATTTTAAAAAGGGTCTTTCCTCAAGGACAGATTGACTATAAAACATATTTTAAAAAAGAAAGAAAAAAAAAGCAATGGATGTAACATAAACCCGAGATGGGCTGTGCTTTATGGATGTCGTACAGGGTCCTCTTTTATTTGCTTCTGCTTCCTGACAGGAGTGTTTTTGCTAAGATAGTCCCATATTTTGGCTTGTTTACCCTCAAATTTTATAACATCTCAGCTTTCAGCTTTTTAGAGAAGTGGAATTGGGCTTGGGGGCTCCCTGTCCGTTCCAGCTGGAGATACAGACCGCCTCACAGAGAACCCCTTCAATGCCCACTCTTGCCTCTGAATTGGGAGTAGTCTTGTCTCCTGCCAAGGTTAAATAGATTTTGGATCCCGATGCTGTATCCAAGAATTACACCTGAACACCAACGGAATGGCCCACATTTATCCGATTTCATGCAGACCCAAAAGCTCAGGACCGAAACAAAGGACACTGCCCAGAACGTTTATCGCCACCTCCCATGGTCTGTAAATGGACAAAAATATACTGGTTCGCTCTTCTTATTTTATCAGGTGAACACATTTTCCCAGAAGACTTAAGTCTTTTCATATACTTTTCCACTCTTTCAGGCATCAGATTCTTCTGGAACCTAATTCGAGATGCCCAGATTGCTACTTACTTCCCATCTTTAAAAACCAAGTACCCATGCGAGAATTCTGCCATTGCTCCCAGGAGCACGGAATGGAAATGAACAAATGAACTTTTAAAGATTGTTAGCTTCTGAAATGCCCTCCTGTCTCCCCTTCTCTATTTCTGGACACACCCTCTGTGAACCATGCAGTAAAGCAACTTGGGGTTCCTTGGGTGCCTGCGGCGTGGCAGGGAGGCAGCCCATGGACACGAATCTCTCAGGAATGGAGGTGCCCCGCCGCTTGGACGCTGCCGATTGGGAGAAACCTGCTCGCTCTCCTCAAAGACCTGCTTCTGACCTTAATCTACTGGTTTTCCCTCATCCGTGTCCACTGCCCTCCACTAGAGCTACTCATTCTTGTACCATTCCAAACATGTATTTTGAATTCTCCAATCAAAAGGTCCTCCTGCAGTTTATTTACCCTAGGACATACCTTCTCACATGTTTCTACTGAAGGTGGTGAAGTGCGTTGTTCACAACCTGTTTGCAGGAAATCCTTAGGACACTTAACTCACTCACTTAAAAAAATATTTATTGATCACTCACTATTAAGGCATAAGTCCAGTTGCTGAGGATACAGCAGTGAAAAGGCAAACATCCCTGCCATGGAAGAGGCTGTGTGATAGCAGAAAAGGTCAGAAAATAATCAAAGAAACAAGCTATCATGACTTCGGATTACTCAAAGTGTCAGAACTAAAGGATCTATGCTAGAAAGTAACTGGTGAGGGGAAGTGTTTGTTTTAAGAGGGAAGAAGTGAGTGCTCCAATTTCAGATCTGGTAGTAAAAGAAAGCACTTCTTCCAAGGAAAGTTTTTAACTGAGATATAAAAATATAAATCAATGAGTTATGCAAAGGCCAGGGGAAGAGGGCTTTAGGCAAACGGTACGACATGTGCAAAGGGTATATGGATTGAGGTAAGAAAAATTAAGAGTGTAGGGCAGAAAGTAAGCTTCTCTGGCTAGACTCTGTGAGCCATGAGAATGGAGAGGTAGGCAGAGGCTAGATCTGATAGAACTTTGTTTTGAGTGTTATCCTAAATATAATGAGAAAACCCTGGCTGGTGTGGCTCAGTGGATTGAGGGCCAGCCTGTGAACCGAAAGGTTGCCCATTCCATTCCCAGTCAAGGCACACACCTGGGTTGCGGACCAGGTCCCCAGTAGAGGCTGTGTAAAAGGCAACCACACGTTGATGTTTCCCTCTCTATATCCCTGCCTTACACTCCCTATATAAATAAATAAATAAATAAATAAATAAATAATAAGCAACTATCACAAATTAGTGAAGACCAAGGAGACATGATGACTAAATGCACTATGGTAGCCTGGAATGGATCCCAGGACAGAAAAAGAACATTAGTGGAAAAAATGATAAAATCTGATTAAAGTGTGTGGTTTAGGTAATAGTAATGTACCAATGTTAGTGTTTTAGTCTTGCCAAAAGTATTATTGTTACGTAAGACATTAACATTAGGGAAAATTAGGTGAATGGTATATGGGAACACTGTGCATTATCTTTACAAGTTCTCTCTAAATTTAAAATTATTCCAAAAATTTAAAATATATTTTTAAAAAGTAAACCAGATCATTTCATTCCTATGCTGAATAGTCTCAAAAAGCTTCCTTTCTTACTGTACAATCTTCCCTCAGTTATTTCTCTGGCCTCCTAAGTTCGTTCATCCCCATCACACAGCCTCGGATGTTCCTCAAACATGCCCGACATACTTGTGGACTTTGCATGTGCTTCATCCACTTGCTGAAATGCTCTTTCTCCCTATGTTTGCATGGTTGGTCCCCTCGGTTTCTTTAGGTCTCTATTCAAATGTCACCTTCTTCACTGGGCCTTCCCTGACCACCCATCTAAAATTACTACCCCGGCCTGGCACTTTCTAATACCCATTCCTGCATTATTTTTCTCCTTAACATTTATTACTATCATATTGTTTGTTTTATTTACTTAATCATTTGCCTCTCCCACTAGAATGTGAGCTCCAAGGGGCAGAGATTTAGGACTGCTACATTCACTGCTATGTGCCTAATTCCTAGGGCAGCATTGGTACTCCATAAATATTTTTCTAAGAATTAAAATGACCTGAGATATTTACTTACTCTCTGAAACTGTTTTCACATATGTAAAATGAGGAAAATAAGATAATAGTTACCTTTATCATAGGTTTCTTAAAAAGCTGAAATGTGATAAAAAATGAATGTGTTTTGCACAGTGTTTAGCAAAAATATTTAAGAAATTTGCTATCACCAGTTAGATTTTCATTACTCTTATTACTTCTATCATTAGGCAGTCTCTGGCCTACAGCAGCTTATAGTCTAGTTGAGGGACATATATGGGTGACAAAGAAATTTCATGTTATCACATAAACAAGCGGTGACATGAGCTATATGCCTTTGTCCTGAGAAAAGACAAAAGGAGAGCTATATCACCCTAAGAGTCAGAAAAACTTCACGTCTGTGATTTGCTTTTGGATCCTTGAGAAAAGTCGAGTGTGCAATGATGTATTTCATCTTTCTTCTTGGCTCTTGATAATGATGACAATGATAAAAGTGTTTATTAGTAATATTATGAAAAGCCAGGGGTATAGATAAAATGTATTGTTACATAATATTTATTATTAGTCATAAAATTATTATATTATTATTTTTTTATTCTTAAAAACTACATACCAGGCCAAATGCTAAGCATATTGCATGCCATGCTTTCATTTAATACATACAACAAGGTTGTGGGACAGATGCGACTTTTATCCTCATTTTTATCCTCATATTCATTTTTACAGTAAAGAAACTGAAGTGTAACAAGGGGAAGTTTAGCATGTCCAGAGGAAAGTACCAGAGGAGGAGAGAGATGAAACTCCAACCTGGATCCACCACGCCCCACAGCCTGCACTCTGTCCCTACCTGGTTCAGAGCGTCTGAAGTTGAGACCCAGTGCTTGGAGCACAGCTGTTTAAACATGCTAATTGGGATTAGGTTTACATTTATTCTGCTGAGGTCACAAATTTCATTGTCCAGGTACACACGTCAAGTCTGATTAGGAACAACTAAAGCTTGGAATTGAATTTCCTGTGCTCTCTGCCCCCAACAGTTTGCAGGTTAAAGCTCAACGTGTGTGTTATCCATCTCTGCCCTGGGCTCCAGAAACATTTAATGGCCAAAAAGTTAAATAGCTCAGGAGACATTCTTGTCCCAACCAGACTCTTTTGTCTTCTTTAGTCAGACTCATGGTGACATTCAGAGAAATGGTACACCAGGCAAAGTGAAGGTATCTTTGCAGAGATCCTCTCTGAGAAGGTAGAACAGGGTCCCTAGATAGAAGCATGATCTTACAGCTTCGGTAACCCCTTCCCCTTTTTGAAGAAACTGAGAAACAAGCTTTGGTAGCCCCTGTCACTTTCTGAACAAAATGAGAATCAAGGAGAAAGAAGACATCAGACACACCAGATTTATGGTGCGAAAATGAATATGGGTCTGGAGTACGCAGCTCACCCCAGCAGAATGGGAATGTTGGTCCACGGTAAAAAGTGTGAGGTGATTGATAGCATGGACCTGAGGAAGACTTGGGCGTGGTCAAGAGCGAGTGACAGCAGCAGAGTTCTCTGTGTGCGCTCAGCACTGGTGAGGGTCAGCCCGTAAACCTCAGGCAGCTCGAGCCCACAGTTGCCCCCACATGCTGTAAACACTGATTCTATGCTGGTTGACAGTATCCTTGCTGATCTAAAGAGGGGACAAGAATAAAGAAGAAACCATAACAAGAAGAACCATAGAAATCACTAGGGCTTTCAACACATTATTATTGTTGTAAGGATGATAAGAGAAGACAGGACTACTCCTAATTAACTGGCTTCTATCTTTTCTATCAAGGTTGTTTAAAAACACTAAAAGGTGAGGGGTTTAAAAAAATGAGATTGAGAAGGAATTACAGCCCAAGCAAGAATAATGGCTCATTATGTGATGTAAACTGATTTCCTGCCCTAAAGGAACTCCCTGGGATTTAGATGAGGTCACAGAAACATTGCTGGATAAACTTGTTGACAATGAACTATGGCGTCTCTCCTATGTTCCATCATTATTCACATAGGCTTTGTTCCATTTTTCATTACGAAGAAAATAGAACCTAGAAATGCTACTTTATTCCCACGTTTCTGGAAATAATGTGTACATGTTAATGAACAAGCAAAGTGTGAAAACAGGGGGAGCCGATGCTGTTTCTCAGGAGCCCTCACCCTTCTTTACAAACACAACCTGCCCAAGCCCAGTCCTCCCCTTTATGCGCGGTTCTGAGGGATCTATTAGAAAACGGCGGTAGGATGCTTTGCATAGGTGTGGCCAAACCACTCGCTGAGATCAAAAGGCAAAAAGGCTCTTGAAATGTTTTTGTGTAAAAGAGAAGAAGGTATTTGCGAGTGATCAATCACTAAGTTAAATTTATTAGCAGACAAATGTCAGACTGGAGGTGGGTCCCTGAGCTGCCAAGATTCTGACCTTTGCCTTATTGGGTTCAATGTTGTTTGTTTTGTATTTTTTTTGAAAAAAATCAATACTTTTGAAAAAGGAATCTTTTGTCTAATTTGTAGATGACACAAAGTTGAAAGTCAAACTAATATATAAAGTATTGAAAAACAGAATTCATACAAGTCTAACATGTTTGTAAAGTAAAATCATGAAGTAAAACACAAACATAAGCTAAGAAAAATATTTATGAGAAACACTACAAGAAACAGATGATATGCTTAATACATTGTTTTCCCACATCTTAATAAGAAAAATATTAAAACACCAACAGAGATAAATGTATAATTCATAAAAGAAAGAGGTTATTAAACTTTTTAGAGAAATATGTTTAGCCACACGAAAAAAAAATAGTGAAAACAACAACATAGTATATTTGCCTATTGAAATACCTAATCTCAAAGGAATTTTGGTGTTTAATTTCAGGGATAAACTTTTAAAGAAATTTAACAAACCCTATCGGTAATCTTGAAGCTCTTCACTCTTATCCTTTGACACATTTTTTCACTTCTAGGACTCTCCTAAAAATGTAAAACTTCAGGTCGAGATTCAGCTGCCAAGGTGCTCATCTCAGAATTAAATGCATTAAGCAAAAAGGATGAGGCGAAAGAGGAGGCAGAGGAGGGGCAGATGGAGGTGGAGGCAGAGAGGAAAAGGAAGAGGGTGTGGATATGAAAAAATGTAGAAGGAAGAGAGACAGACGAGAGGGTGAAAGCAAGAAGAAAACAACAATATACTCAAACTTAGGTGAATAGTTTATTAAGTATTAGATATTCATTAAATAGAATTTTACATATGACGACAAACCCAAAGCTTCGAAATATGTTAAATGACATGAAAAAACACTATGATAAAGTGTTACTTAAATCCTAGTGCCAAATTTCACATTAATCTCTATTAAACATCAACTGCACTAATATCAGAAAAGTTATGATTTAACAAAGATTTATAAGTACCCCAGAAATAATTTATTCCCTCTGCTAGACTGAGCAACTCTCCAAGTAAGTGCCACAGCTTTTTAGCATATTATACAGGAAACATGGAAAGCATTAGTAAATTTTTGAAGAATAAATGATTACAGAATCAGTGCATGGCTTAGAACAAGTTATCCAAAGACAGAGTTCAAGACGAAAATGTATAAGCTGCTGCTTTTGGGGTGACATTAGACCAGCAAGACTGAAGACAACAGAATGAGAGGCAGGAAAGGAGCGAAAACCAAAAAAAGTTATACATGTCATGCTGTCCCTAACTTTACAAGAAAATCTGCGGATTGTTCATTCACACAGAGTGTCTCTATGCAGTCTGGCCTGAACACACCTTAGGACAATCCATTAGAAAAGGAAAAATTTACTGACTTCTTTCTGCCTCTCTCTGTCATTAGCCCAACTTTGTCCCATGAGGTGTTAATGCCCCCATATATCCATCTGTGTCACCTGGCCTTTTGAGCAGCTGCTGGGGAAGTCAAATCTCATACCCCACGCACTTTACTTGAGTCCTGGGGAGGTTTCCATTGCTCTCCTTGGGTCCGCTCTGAGTACTGACGGGCCGAGCCTTCTGCCCTAGTGGTAAAAATGGAGGCAGCACTGGGGACGAGCCTTCCCTGGGGGAGGCAGAAATGGCTAGAAATGTCATGAGGCAAGTCAGTTATCAAGACTCAATAGAGCAAGTGGTGGAGGACCAGAAGCAGGTGAAGCCAAGCAAAATTGGAAAGATGTATAACTTGGGTATGATATACTTTGTATGATATATTTTGATATCACAAACCTGATATATTTAACTGTACTGGTAGAAATTCTATGTTCCAGTCAAATCGCATAGTCATTCCTCTGTGACTCACTTAGGTCAAACCGGAGATGGAGCATTGTGTTCAGTTTTATTTGTGCTAAAGTAAGGGGGACAATGAGCACAAGACAAGAATGTAAAAAAGAAAAAGGTAGCCAAGCGGGGAAGAATCTGGAAAACATGCTCTTTGAAAACTGTTGAAAGCACTGTGATTATGAGCCAAAGACAAGGAAAAAGAGGAGGAGGAGGAGGAAAAGGAGAAAAAAAGAAAAGGAGGATAATTATTTATCCCTATATTCTCTATTAGCTGCTATATCACAAAGTTATTCAGAAATTTAACTGAGAGCTATGGAACTATAAACACAACAGTTCTGTCTTAAGCATATGAGATAAAATTTGGGGTGACATAAAAAGAGGAAGATGGGGGTAGCAAAAAGACTGCAGTCTCGAGAATGAGAAAACGATAGTAATTACTTGTTTTGTGCTGGGCTTGCAGGCAGTGATATCTTTATTCTTGGGTCAAGCGTGCAAACCTCAAATCATCTATTTTCTGTACAGTTCTCCCAGGCTTTGGACTATCTGCCTTTGTTGAACTCTTCTTAGTTCTGCTTCTAAAGGACATCAGACATTTCTGATAGGGCAGTTTCTACAAACCTCCTTTAATATTTGAACTAAATTTTCTTCTCTTTCCATTATGACATGCTGTCACTTGTGGGAATTGGGAAACCTAAATTCTAAACCTACCTTGGGCCGCCAATCCTTTGGGTAACCTGGGTCATGGCATTTCATAGCCTCGGCTCAGGTGCTGGTCGTCCTTCCACACCAACAATGTTTATGGCCTTGTCAGGGTTGAGTTGCTCTCCTTTCCTTGACTGATCTCTAGAGCTTAGCATCTTATCTACCTCTTTCCTAATGATTTGGGAATAATTTCTTCAAAGGCACTTTGCCCCAAGTCCCTGAGGTGTGATGTTAACCAGCCTGACCAATTATCTATTCTCCTCCCCTTCCTTCCCCTCTCCCTCCTCCTCCTCCTTCTTCTTCTACTTTTTCCTCTTCTTCTTTTAGTTATGTATGGTTTCAATGATTGAAGATCATTTAACATAACATGATTAAAATATTTGCATACCACCACTCAAAGAATAATCTCTTATGGGACCCTGCTTGCTGCAGAATAACATCCTCAATCCTGAACCTGACAATCCAGGCCCTCCATGATTTGATCGCACGTTTCCTTAATTCTGCTACTTCACCTGTAGCTTCCGCAACTGCATCTGTCCTATCAGCCTTCTGCTCTGTGCCTTCCATTTCTGCCTTTCTTTTTTCCCACAATGCTGCCTACTTCCCATGACTCGCTAAATTTTATGAATCCAGCAAGTATCACTGAGCCAAACCTCCTCCAGGTAGCCTGCCTTGATTCACTGACCTCATAGTGATGACAGAGATGTTATAATGTGTATTCATGTATTATAATTATCAGATTCTTTTTTTGTTTTGCAAAGTAACTTTTCATGTATATGTATTACTTTTTTGTCCATTAGATTAATTGTGTATTTCTTTATAATCTCTAGGAAACCTAGAAAGTTTAGAATTACTCAGGTGTTTATCACTTTTTACATTAAAGTTTAATTATTATATATATGTGAATTATATTTAAGAGTGGAGTAATGCTAGTCTTTGGGAATGAGAGGAAAGACAATAAACAGTAGCTGGCCTGAAAAGGATTGGTCTGAAAAATTATTTACCAAATAAACAAGGTCTTTATTGTATCATCTAGACCATATTATCTAATTTAACTACTCCAAGATAAAAGTATTAACCTCTCCAAGCCTCAGTTTCTTCATCTATAAAGTAAAGATAGGCAATTTGTCTATCACTATACAACCAGCATTTAACGGGGTAAATATATAAACCAACTTTCATTTGAACCAAAGTCCCTTCTCCTTCCACTATGCCATGCTACTTTCTTTGGGAATTAAGAAACCTAAATTCTAAACCTACCCTTGCCCACCAACCTTCTGGGTGACCTGGATCAAGGCACTCCATGTTCCTAAGCCTCAGTTTCCTGAGTTCTAAAATAAGGTAGGCTAGATTAGACCAATTAAATTTTTTTGACCATGACCCACAGTAAGAAACAATACTTTAAATTGCAACCCTATATATACCTATACCTATACATATGCATATATATACACAAATAAAAATTTCTATACAGAATGCAGACATTTTTGTTAAGGTTTACTATATGAATACAATATATGTTCTATTCTAGTCCTTTTCTTCTGCTCCATTTTACTTTTTTAAGTGCTTAGCTACAATCCACTAAATTAATTTCACAACCAAGCCAGAGCTTGACCCTAGGTAGAAGACCTCTGAAATCCTTTTTTTCTGTACAGTCTAAGGCTCTGACTCTCAGTTGGGTAAGAGCTCCAGGGCTTATGGACTCAGTCTGCCTTCAACTACCAATAAAAATACAGGTCAGCTAACTGGCAGGGCCTTGGGCCATAGCCTTTATGCGAGTTCAACCACCGACACATCCCTGTGAAGCTGGGCATACCAGCAGCATCTAAACCTTTATCTATAAATTGAGAAGAAGGAAAACTTTCACCGACTTCACAATAGCCACAGAGAAACACTCAGATTTTCTGCAAAGCTCTTTGGAGATGCCCTCGGAATTGTCTCCTTCTATGCAGCAAGAAATGTTCCATAGCAGATATCATTATAAAAATGATATAGAATATATACTCTTTGGAGCTCATTACTTTCTAAGATCTAGGTCTTTGACGAAATCTTGGTAGATGTTTCCATAGTGCACATATCTTCAAAAATACATGATTCCTTTAAAATAAACCAAATGGGAAAATGTGAGGAGATGAAATCTCATAAAAATATATATTTTTAAATCTATTATGGATTTTAAAGATCTTTTCAATATTCCACAGGAAAATAGAGCTTCAAAGATGGAAAGTAATTTTTTATTTAATTCAGTTTATTGATTTCAGAGGAAGTAGGCAAAAACTGAAGATGGAATTTCCTATTGCAGATGGTGCTCAAACAAAGGGCGGGCAATTATTTAGTGAACTTAGAGTAAAAAGCATTGAGGCATAAAATGATGAAGGGCTAGGTGTCCTTTAAGGTCACTGTAGTTAGCATCATCTATCTTATGCCAATTAAAGAGATGGTTCCAGCCACTCCTCATCTTATGTTCATGTGCCTTGTCCTGGGACTTTGCATATCCTCCCTTGGAAGAATAAAGTTCTCCCTTCTCCCCACCTTCTTAAATCTGACTGATCTCGTGACTTACTTTGGCCAATAGTGTATGTTGAATGCAACCTTGCACCAGTTCTGAGCTTAAGCTTCAAGAAGTTTTGCTCTCTTGCTACCTTTAGAGAAAGCCTAGACCAACCTGCTGGACGATGAATAAAAATCCCCCCGACATACCAGCCAACTGTCACCCCACCACATGATATGAAAGTGAGTCTGTTCTGAACCAGCCAGCCGGTCACCTTCTGACTGCGAGCTGACACACGGCGCGGGAACAAGACCCACGGAGGTCAGCAGTTCCCTACCTAGATCAGCAGAACCAACAGACCCATGCGCTCACGTACAATAGTAAATGCTTTACTGTTTTAAGCCACTGAGCTTCAGAGAGTGTCGATACACAGCAATAGCTACACAACCAGACATGGGACGAGGCAGCATTAAAGAAGATAACTCTAAAAGTCCTTTCTTACCATGAGTAAACAATATTTACAAAATCCCAGGATCTATCACCTTTTTGAGTGATTGCTACCAATATGTGTATGTTTATATCTTTATAAATGTGTTAAATGATAAATGTGTTTATATCTTATAAATGTGTTATATATAGTTAAATATTAACTATAAACATGTATTCTTCCCGCAGGCCAATGAATATGAGCAACTGCTGTAGAGGCCACTGCTCTGGATTTGCTTCAAACTGTTTGTGTTTCCGCAGGTGGCGCAGTGGCCCCGGAACCCAGGGTAGGCATGGCTGTCATTCTCTCTCACTCCTCCCACCAGGCGTGCAAGCTGGCACCCACACAGATCCCTACAGCAGCTTTGCGGTTACCAGGTGCTCCTCACCCCGCTCCCAGCCCCGCCTGCCGTGCTAGAGCCTGCTGAACTTTAACTCCACTTAAAATCTATCAGTCCGTGCTGCCCCAGAGAGAAAGTGGGGCTGGAGGGGCTGGCGAGCTGTGGACAGACTGTCGTTTCTTGCTCGAGCCCGGGATGATGTGCTCTTGGCTTTGAATGGTATAATTAAGAGGATAACTTAAAATGCAATGCCATCTAAATCAAACTAGAAATTCCCTCCTTTTTAAATCTCAGTTATTATCCTTTCTATCTTCTGGCCCAGCCGAGAACATTAGAGTATATTCTCCAAAATACGATGTGTGCTATGGCGACAGAGACGGAACAGTCACTGGGAGACAGGGGTGGAGCTGATGTCCCCGTGGGCGCTCCCACGCCAGGCACACTGAGACAGTTCTGGGGCTGCGCAGACATCCCTTCTCCTTCTTGCTTCTGGCCTCCTAGCATAATTATATCATCCTGACACTTTCCACATTGACTTTTCATGAAATGATGAGAAATTAGATCAATTCTCGCTCAGATATAAAAGCGGCATTCATCGGTGAGTCTCTCTGCTCTATCTAAATATGAAGAAATACTTACGATTTTCAGACAGGGAGAAAGGAGAAAGAAATAGACAAGATGGACAAATAAACTTCGCAGTTTAAGTGAATTCAAATCTACTTGACATTTCTCATATGCTCTGCAAAAGACAGAGCTTGTATAATAAACTTACCCGCCACCTTCCTGACACTGCCTTTCAGGAGTTTGGAAATCAGTCTACGATGGTATTCTAAGTGTTGAAAAAGCAGTTTCATGCAATATTTTACGAGCCAGATCGTTCTAAGCCCTTGAATAAAGGAAGCAGTCAAAAACTATGGAACAGATTATTTGTTCATTCATTCAACAGTTATTGAATGTTAATCACATACAAGTACATTATAGGAGCTATTCACTACAGAGAACAAAGCTCTAGAAAGTGGAAGAGAGGGCCCACTAATCATCCATTCTTTCCTCTAGGACGAAGGCTCTTGAGCAAGGAATATTTTTGATGTAGCTCAGGTCAGGAGCAGGAATGATTTTCTTGGCTTCATAAAACAAGTGTCTTGGTTTTTAAGGAAATAATAATAGCCACAGTAAATATCTATATTGTATACGTACACGACAGGCACTGCTCTCGAAAACTGTATTATTTTTATTAACTAGTTGACAGTCCTAATTTTAAATGCATTTGATGGATCACCCATGTGATCATCACAACGAACATACAAAGGAGGTTTTGCTCTCACGCGCACATCATATGCAGGGGAGAGAGATGTGGAAATGTTAGTCCACCTTCCATGCTCACCTTTTCAGCTGACGTCATGAATGGGGTTCAGGCAACTGGACTCCAGAGCTTTCACTCTCCCCTCTAGTTGTGACAACGCACTGCCCCCACACTGACCTAAATAGAGTAAAAAATATGGTCATAGAAGAAATATTTTTATTGATTATAAAGTGGGGGCTTTAGGAGGAAATTAATCCTCTAAATTGTCCTAGTTGGGAGATGTGGTGGCTTTTAAGAGTCTAGTGAAAAACTGGCAACAGTTGAGAGAAATGGACACTTTTGATTCTCTACCCACTACCACATTCACAAAACCAGAGCTAAGTCCTCATCTTTGTTCTCCCCCTTGCATACCTCAAGGAAACAGCTGACAGGAAAAATTAGCTGGAAGAATGAGTAGAAACAGCCACTGTGAGGAGGAGAAAAATCACTGATGTTTGTAATGAGTATAATATTTTGAAAACCTGTTTGTCTTTCTGTCCAAGATTCAGGTAGTACATGGGATTTCCTGGGTCTAATTCCTGTGAGTGTGTGCAGGCTTCCTCACACCAACAAGCAATTCTTGGATGCCAGTAGGGAGTCTGGGAATTCAACTCAATTCTGAGTCTCTATCAGGAGATTCCACAAGATGGCCCTCCACTTTGGATGCCAGTTACAAGCCCGACTGACGACAAAATTAGAGATTCCAACAACCCTCTCTAATGCAGGCTGCAAACAGAAAGTCTAAGTTATTACCTGTACTTATGACTGACTGGCTACAAATCAGAGGTTTCCACAAACCACTCTTCAGGTGTGATTAACTTGCTAGCTGGGCTCATGAAATTCAGGAAAACTCATGAAGATGGTGATCAGTTAGGCTCTGAATTGGGCTGCACTCACTAAGATTTCCAGAGTAAGCTCACTCCTGGCTGATGGGCCTGGGTGGGGCTGCTTCATTGTCTCAGCTCCGCTCCACCAGCCTTGCGTCTTCCAGGAGACATGTTCTCAAGGCGGTAACCGAAACACCCTAGCACAAGAGAAAACGTGCACAGCCTCTTGTGGACCCAGACTCAGAGCTGTCACAGCATCACTACTGCCTCTTTTCGAAATGAAGTAGCGAAGCTGCATTTATGAGAATCCAACCCAAGTCATAAAACCAGATCAGATTCAGGGCAGAAGCGGGAGGGTCTGGGGTGTAGACTCAACAACCTCTTCAGTGAGAGCAACGGCAAAGGCAGTGGCAAAGGACATGGACAAAGGGAGGAGTGAGATGATGGAGCGATCATTACAATCTAACACAGGCTGGAGCTGAGCGACAATCTCAGGCAGACCTCGAGGGACCTATAATTCCAGCGAGAGCCAAGTTGAGGCCTGGACAGCTCTCCTTTCCCATGCACCTGATCTAACCAAGCCACAGGTGACCAACCGGGCTGTGATTTACAGCAGCCGTGGACTCTGATCATGAATCCCAGCAGGGCACACAGCATCGAGCCGACAAGGAACATGCTTCTCCAAGGGCCGGAGCCTTTTAGTTCGCCCTGTGTTTCTGTAAACCATATTTCCCCACTGTGCTTACAGGTACTCCCTCAGTGTGAGGGGGGCAGTGAACTGAGAGACAAAATGTCTATTTTCTAGAGAGAGCTGTTATTACCTCAGGGGAAGATTTAAATGATTAGTGTGGACCAAGTGTTATACAGATTTGGGCCAAAATTAATTTTTGTCCTCATTCCTCAGAAGTGTGGTGTTAGGATCAGACCTGAGCAGACATAATAAAGTACACTTTCTCTGCATACTGCCGTTATACTGTGTGTAAATTTGTGAAGCTTTTGTTGATACAGTCAACATCAAAAATTGTGACTTTTTCAAGGAATCTAAAATGTCTGAAGACCTCATCCACAAGGCTCTCTATCATATCCCACCCCACCCCCCCAATCTCTGGCCTAGAAGACAATATTGGAAAATGACGAACAACCTTTACTCCATCTGTCTGATTGCAAATATTCTCTCTAAACTTTGGGACCTGTCCTGATTTGTGGTGTTATCTCTGTTTTATTTTTCAAATGAAATTACTTCATAAATACTTCACAGGCTATTGTGAGAATCAAATTATACAGAAGATGTGAATTTTTTTTGAATAGCTCAAAGTGTCAAAGAAATGTGAAGTTATTTGACATGCAGTTAAAATAATAATAACCTAAATGTGCTAATAGTCACTGCTTTCTCATTATTGGAGGCAGGCCGGTGTGGGAGAAATAGCACTAGATTGAATGAGGATCCTTGTGTCCCAATTCAGCTCTGTCCCTTTCTAACTAGTATGATCCTAGGAGGGACCCTCGCCCACTCTAGACCTTGATAGTCCTACTAGCATAGCGAGGAGGTAGGTCTAGAGGGTTTCTAAGATAATTTTAAGCTCTAAATAACATATCTTGTTGATACTTTTTCCAACACAATTTTTCAATTGTTTGAGAAAGAAAAAAATTACATATATGGAAGGCCTTTTAGAAACCTCCTTTTAAAACGAAAATGAAATAATCTTTATCTCAGAGTTAACTTCATTCCAACCACTTGGAATCTATTTGCAGTCATCCAGATATGTTTCTTTGGGTCTGGCTGGCCTGAAGCCATTACTCCTCACCCCCTCTGTGGGGCCTTTCCTAATCTTCCTAGCCCCAGTTTAGGGCTCCTTCCTCAATGTTCCTGTCACCCGTTAGCCCAACGTCATCACTGTGTCATTTGCACCTAAAAATCATTGCTCTATACTAGGCAACATGTTCTAAAAACAAATGCAATGTCTCTAAAATACCCCAGGAACTCTGCGTGGTAGTTTTATTTCACAGATTAAAAAACTGAGCCCCAGCAAGGTTAAATATGTTGTCCAAATTTACACAACTCAGAAAGAGGTAAAACCAGATATCACACATCTGCCCAAATGCAGAGTCCTTATTTCTCTTTAAGTCATAGAGCCTGTTGACCTCTGCAATACCAGAAATGTTTGTACTGTAAAAATTTATTTGTTTGTTTGTCTCTTTTCTAGATTGTCATCCCTTGGTAGCTGAGAATTTTTTATGTGTTCCTAGTATGTAGCATAATATCTGAAGCATGGAGGATGCCAAATAAATGTTTGTTGATTGAATAACATATACCAGGCAAATGACCACTTCTCCCAAGTATTAAATTTAATATGCAATATTATGATTCCCTATCATAATGCACCATTTTAGAGTGTCATTTTTAACTCAATGTCTTAGGCCTACGTGTTAAGTAGAATGGAGTTTTTTAAAGGCTGAAGATATTCTAAAAGCCTTCTCAAACATTTCACAATAAATCATTTAAAGTCTCAAAATCACCAAAAGCTCCTGATTAGAAAGCGATGCCTTCAAATAATTATATACGTCACCATAATGCCCTGCGCACATAAAAATAACTATAGTACAAAGAATTACCATGTCATGGGTCTTATGGTCCCCATCTTCAAACTGCTTAATTGCCAATCTAACCTCTTTCTCAAATTCTGGTCATACTTTTTCAAGTGTCTTTCAGGCATTTTTATTCAATCATCCAAGAATTATTTCTAAATTTACATGTTAAAGTAAATCTTAACATCTTTCTGTAAGAGTAGTTTGGAAAAATGTCTTTTATGCTTCCATGTGTTTGGATAAAGGAGTTTAACAGATATCTGGTTTAATTAAATAACAACAAATAATAGAACTGATTCTGCCACTGATGTTTCATCTTAACTGTATCACTTATAGAAAAGAATAATGTGATTTGTGTTTATAAATTACTTCCTATACCTATCTAAGAAAACTTGAAAGGGCTACATCAATATAGACCTTTTTATCCAGTTGTATCCTACATACAACCCTGAGTGTTTACTAAATGCATTCTGTGGCTGAGCCCTGCCAAATACTGTAGTACATACAAAACACAGGGGACATGGCCCCTGCTCTTGAGCCTAGAGAAATGAGAGGTATACAGAAAAAGAAAAACTTAAAGAGGAATGCAAAGCAGAATATAATCAAGTACTAACTTGTTTAGAACAGATCACTATTCTATAGCACTTCAAATGAGAAAGAAATTATATTGTCATTATTAAAGTCCATGAACACATAAGAAAGCAATAAAGTAATTTTTAAGCTAAAGCTTCCTACCGAAGGCCTCTTTGACAGTAAACTATTCTGAATCCCTAGGCAGAGCATCTGCTGTTGTTACTGGGTTTTGTTTTTGAAGATACCTCTTTCTCCTCATACCTCCAAAATGAAGGCGTTTCCAAGGCTTAGCTTCCATAAAGTCATTTATTTTTATCCTGCCCTCCTTAGGGAACTATTTCAGTCACAGGTGCATGAATTTTGTGCCAAATCATTGCCTACACATTGACAATCTAACCTCGTGCTCAAGTTTCATTCACATTTTCTCAACTATCTTTTGAACATTTTCATTCATACTTTCAGGAGTTATTTCTAAATTAATAGAAGAAAATCAGTGTTAATATCTTACTGCCTACAAGGAGTTCCCTTTCCTCACCTTGATATTTCTATCAGCCAGGTAATCTAAGGTATTTTTTAGTCCCATTCATACAACCTATAGCTATAGTTCTCATATATTTCATCTCCCTCCTATTGTTTTGACTATCAGAGTCCTTGTTAACTCAGAAATATCTCCTGATTAGGCTCCCTACTTTCTCCATATTTTTCTCTCTCTCCCACTCATGCCTTTTTCCAGCCCTTTAACTTTCACCAGAAAGTCACCACCTGTGATATGCAGAGTCAGACAGTCAGCTAAGACAGAAAGAGACGTGTCTTGGCTTTGAAATAAGATAGAACTAGGTTAAATCGCAGCCCCATCATCCTTATATGTCTTTTAAAATCTGAGATTCTCTGTTCTTACCTCTAAACTGGAAATAATACTACTTATCTAGAAATATTACAGAGGTTTAATTGAGATAATGTGTAAAATCTCAGCACAAAATAAGAATGAATAATTAGCAACTCTTATAAGAAATATGACTATTACCAGATGGACTAGAATATTCAAAAATCTACATGAAATAGCTTCAATTTATATTTTTGAACTACTTTGATACAGAAACCAAGCATGTCTACCTTCATATTTCTGTTTATACTATTTACCATAAATGAGATCTTTTCCCCTCACTTCTTCCCACAAGAACAAATGTTATTTATTTTTCAAGATGCTATTCTTGTCCATGATGTCCTCAGTAAAGTTTCTATAGCCACCCCAGTACGAAATGAGCCTTCCCACTTTGGATCATCTGATATTTGTTTTCTCTACTCTCCTTTAAATATAAACACATGCAGACTTGTTACATATCCTTTTTTTTTTTTACGCATATTAAATGAATGTCCTATTTTGGCTTCCCAATTAAAATATAAAACCCATGAGTGTAGGGAATACCATTTGTGTTCATAAGCCCAGTGCTATTCTCAGCGCAGGCAAGTGGTAAATATTTGTTGAATTGATAAATAAATATAAAGGACTGCATTAATAAAACAGAGAAGCAGGAGTTGGCACAAAAATTAATAAAAGTCATATTTTGGTGGGAGCTGAATGCTAAAAAAAAAATCAGTGGCATGATTAAAGTGGAAAGTAGCAAAGTCTGTTATATCAATGCTGCCTGCAATGGATTATGGCTACAGAGCCAAGAAGCAAAAAGATTAACCAGGAGTTGTTGTTAAGAATCGGAGAACAGAACATCAGTCTGGAATAATAAAAACATGATAATGAGAGACATCAGAGTGTATCGTAAGGAAAGAAAAACAAGACAAGGTGAATACATCTTAAAGTAAGGGTAAAAAATTAGAGTCCATGTTTGAAGGCTAAAGAAAAGTGACTGAAAGAGGTGGGAACACTCTTAAGATAATCTGTGGAGAATGGGAACTCATTTTGAGATGTGCTGAGGATATTGTTAAACATGCAATTATGAATTTCAAATGGATAAAGTTTGCAACCAAAATAAGAAAACTCCTTGCCCTGAATGGTGTGACTCTGTTGGGCATCATCCCACAAACCAAAAGGTCACCAGTTTGATTCCAGGTCGGGGCACATGCCTGGGTTGCAGATCAGGTCCCCGGTTGCGGGGTGTGCGAGAGGCAACCGATTGATGTTTCCCTTGTATATCGATGTTTCCCTCCTTGTCTTTCTCCCTCCCTTCCCCGTCTCTAAAAATAAATAAATAAAATCTTTAAAAAAGAAAAAAGAAAACTCCTTATAAACTGTCAGTGAGACATTTCCAAAGATAGAATATTGCCTGTCTTTCTAATACTGCCATAGAGAATTGCATGAACTTTATACTTGTTAACTATGAGGAAAGAAAGAGCCTCATGGTCGTGATTATTGGGTTACCCAATCCAGCACTTCTTCAATTCATGTAGCCAGCCTAGAAAACTCTAGGGGACAGAGAATATGAATAAGATAGTATTGTTGAAAATACTTCTCCCATTTTCTCTGACCTGTTGTACCAACGTTATAAATTGCTGAGGTGAGTGGAGCAGAAGAAACTTACCTAGGCTTCTTCTTCTGGCTAAAATGAAGTGACAGGGATTCTTGCCTGAATTAACCCCCCTCCCAAAAAAAAAGATGTAATATGTGAAACAATAGTTGTCGAGCACTAAACTTCAAGCAATACAGATAGTGATCTCCAAGAGAAGAGAGACTAATGAGGTGGGCCTCAAAATTGTCCAAGTTTATTGCCTTAGAAAAGTTCTCAGCCTACAACACAGGGAAGGGGAACCCAGGGAAGAGTTGGAACTGAGAGTTCCAGACATTAGAGTAGCCAGAAGAGAAGACAGTTCCAACAGAGAGAATGTCAGAGACCTGCAGAGTTAATCCTGACCAGTGCTTGTATATAAATCAACCATCCGGGGCTGAGAAAAGAACCATCCAGAAGGATTTTGAGAAACAGTGCCTGGGTTCCAGCTGGATCCAGGAGTTAGGTTTGCTCCCACTACCCAAACTGGAAAACATCTTGATTCACAAGGCGTTGAGCAGAATATCCAGGAAGGTCTTTCCCAGACAGTGGGGACTAAATATTTCTAGGCCACACACTGCTCGGGTTCCACTTAACAAATTTTAAAAGTGAGAACTGAAAATATCACACCATTTCTAGTAATTTAACCAAACACTAGAACAAAGCTCAAAAATACATGTAAAAATACAAAAATAGCCAGCACCCAAAAATATAAAATTCACAACATTGAGCATGCAAAGAAGCAAGAAAAGGTGATCCCAAATGAGGAGCTAAATAAATCAATCAAACCAACCCAGAATGGACACAGATGTTAGAATTAATAGGTGAGGACATTAAAAGACCTATTATAACTGTGATAGATATGTTCAAATGTTAAATAAAGACATGTAAGATATAAAAACCACTCAAATAGAGCTCACAGGGTAAAAATTACAATATGTGAGGTGAAAACTACCCTAGATGGTATTAATGGCAGATTAGATATCACAGAAGAAGACTATTGCACTTGAAAACACAGCAGCAGAATCTAACCAAAATGCGACACAGGGATAAAAAGTCATTCAAAAATAATGAAAAAAGTGTCAGTGAGCTCTTAAAAGGGAAGAAACAAAAAGTACTTAAAGAAATAATGGTTAGTAATATTCCAAATATGATGAAAACTATGAACCCACCCTTCCAAGAAGCTAGATGAAACTCAAGAACAAGAGCCATGGACTAGCCTTAATCCTCATAACCAAACTGCCAAAACCCAGTAATAAAGAGAAAAATCTGATAAAAATTCCAGCAAAACTTTAATAGACATAGGCAAGCTATTTCGAAGTTTATGTGGAAAGTGAAGGACCCGCAATAGCTCAAACAATTTTGTAAAAGAAGCGTGCAGTGGGAGAGATCGCTCTACCCAATGAAAGCCGTTGCTATGGAGTTACAGCAATCCAGGACGGCACAGATATGCCCACCTGACTTCTGGCACATGCCTCGAACGCAATTCGATAAAGAATAGTCATTTTCAATAAATGATGCTGAATGACTGACACCCATTGACAAAAAAGGTGAACCTCAATCTGACCTCACGTCACATACAAGAATTTTTTTGAAATGGGTCATGGATTTCAATATAAAATGTAAAACTGTAATACTTATAGAAGAAAACATAGAAGGAAATCTTTGGAACATGGGACTAGGAACATAATTTTTAGACATGACATCAAAAGCATAATCCATAAAAGAAAAAAACTGATAAACTGGACTTTATCAAATTTAAAATGTATTAATGTCATGAAAAATCCTATTAAGAGGATGAAAAGGCAAGCTACAGATTTAGAGAATATATTCACAAACCATATATCTCACAAAGGTCTTATATCTAGATATACAATAAAAAAAATCCAATTCTAAAACAGGCATAAGACTTGTGTATAAATCTTCATAGCAGAGCTATCTGTGATTCTCCCAAACTGAAAACTAACCAAATACCCATCAAGAGGTGAAGGGATAAACTGTGTTATATCCACGCAAAGGAATATTACTCAACAATAGAGGGCAATGAACTATTGATACATGAGATGACGAGGATGAATCCCCAAATAGTTAATCTGAGTTAAATAAGCCAGACAAATAAGAGAACATACTGCATAATTCCATTTATGTGTCTAGAGTGAAACAAAGAAGATCAGAGGCTGCCTGGGAATTGGAGTGGGATGGAGGAAGAAACACAAAAGGGAATGAAGAGATTTGGGGGGTAATGGACATGTTCATTGTATTGATTGTGATGACAGTGTCATGAAGGTATACATATGTCAAAACTTATTAAACTGGACATGTAAATATGTGTGGCTTATTATATATCAACAATGCCTCAAGAAAGCTGTTAATAAAAATGATGTTACCTTATCTCTAAGTAGTATCATCATGATGATTCCTCACAAATTTCTAACTCTAACTCAAATCTGTTGCTCAAACTCAAAGGCCACATGCCCAGCTACTTACTCAACATCTGCATGTGGATGTCTAATTGATGCCTTAAACTTAAACTCTTCAGATTGAACTACTAACATCCGTGCTCCTCAGATATGTTTCACTCATAGTTATCCCACTTCAGTGAGTAGCAACTTTAATATTCAAAGTGTTTTGGCCAAATCATCTCTTTCTCTCACCTTTTCCTTATAGGAAATCCTTACCCAATCCATCAGCAAATCTGCTTACTCGATCTACAAAACTCCACCTCAGGTTGGCTCACTTATCACCACTGATATCATTCTGGTCAAAGCCACCGTCATTATTGCCATCACTACCTAACTGGTGCCCTTGTCTCTGCCCTTGCCCTCCTAGCCTTTGTTCTCTACATAGAATGGAACTTTTTGTATAAGATGACAGATTATTCCACTCTTCTTCTCAAAAATAACTCCAATGGATTTCTGTTTTTCCAAGACTGGTAAGTCAGAGCCTTTACAATGTCCATGAGAATCTGTTCGGTCCTCATTCATCTCATCTCTTTATTTATCCCCAAGTCATTTTACTCCAACCACGCTGGCCTTCTTGCAATTCATCAAATAGTCCAGGCATGCTTCCACCTCAAGGGCTTTGCACTAGCAATTTCCTCTGCTTGAAATGCTTTTCCTTTAAATATTCACACGGTGCAACGGCAGAGATGCTAGGCTGACTCGCCATACTCCCATAAATTTGATGAGTAAGGAAGCAAACCCAAACAGGTTTAGACAGTTTATCACTCATAGCACAGCAGACAGCATACATGTGACACTGGCATCAGTTTTCTTGCTCATCCAAGACCAGTGAGGGCAAAAAGAACAGCCTCAGGTTGGTGTTGTGCCCACACATCTGTGTCACAGTTAACACAGTTTAGGAGACTCGTAGTCTTGGAAGGAGACTGCACTAAAGTCTGCCCACCCTCCTCTCCAGAGGGACATACTACATTATTACCCTGGAATGTAAGTAAATCCTCTCTGGAGAGAGGAGGGAGAGTTTACCATCCTGGGAAGTCCCTGGGGAGGGAGATATTATCCATGTTTATCATACAGATAAGGAAATGAACCAACCAGAGCCAGGTAGACAAAATAGTTCTGTTTCCAAGGTCATTTGCTATTCTAACATCCTTGCAAAGATTGTCCAAGTTGTGTAGAAACAGATTTTCCTCTCAACACATGGCTCCTTTTTCCTTTTCCTTTGAGTCTTTATCTGAATGCCACCTTCTCAATGAGACCTTCCTCAAGCATTGTATTTACTCTTATAATACCCCCTTGGCACCCTCCATTTCCTCTGTGCTATTTCACTCCAGAGCACTTACGAACTACTTCAAAACATACATAGATTTATGCCTGCCTCCCCCCACCTAGAGATGTGCAGCCCATGAGGGCAGGAATTTTGTCTTACTCATGCATACCCAGCATCCAGAACTGCTGACTCCTAATGAGCACTTCATAAATTGTTTTTAAATTGGACTCTGAGACTATAGTACTAAGGGCATTACTCTTCTTTGCAATATTTTGTAAGGTACTCCAGTCTTCTGAAGATGTGGCTCTCCAAATTAAGGTTACGACGGGTTTTAAGAGAAAAACAATCATTAGGTTACCATAGTCTGGAAGTCCTATCTCCCTTCTAGAAAAAGCAGAGGGAAAAAAGATTGACAGGAGCCAGCCGCCACATCTTTCATCCCGCTGTATGTTTATACCAGGCCATACCTCCCCTGAGTTGCTCTTGCCAACCAACGAGTATAAAAGTAGATGACAGGTAGGCAATCCCTGCCCAGTGTGAGACTCCTCTGATGGGCAAATTTGGTTCAGGGACTCCCCATCCATCTGGGTGAGAACATTACAGTGGGGGGGCTTTCCATGCCCTCCTTTCCCTCCTGTTTTCCCGTGTGTCACACCTGTATTGTGCTCTGAGGGCTCGCGACGACTCCTACTCCCCCATCCTTCATCCTTCACAGATATTTCCCCGAAGAAAGCTCCTGTACCTCTAATCCAGTTTTCCTATCTGCTTCTCGGAAGGCGTGAGCTAACCCACAAAGGTACAATACGTCTGTCCATGGTGGGAAAACATGACTTCCTTCCCATGGCTCTCCTCAATGGAAGACTCGTGACATGATTTCAGATGTCAGGATTGTAGAAGCCAGGGACAGAGTTGTTCACATTAGAGAGTTAGCAACTAACTAGAGTTCAAGCCTTCATTTACCAGGACACTGGTTCCAAAAGGGGTGTTCTTGCTTTTCAGGTTTAGAATACAAAGTGGTTTTCGTCCCCTCTGTGCCATGTGATACTGTTTTTATTTCAACAGAGCAAGGCACCAGTTTTGCTTTCTCAGAAAATATAGACAAAAAGTCCGTGGGCCTGGGAACCTGCACTCTGGCCCCAACTTGCTGTTTACTCAATAATGCGGTCTAGTCCATTTGGCCACAAATATCATCTAATCAAAATCTCTGCTGTCAGAGATGAGATATCCAAGGACCTTTCCACTCTGATTTTGCAACCTACTGGGCAATAGTAAGTTAATTACCTATCATTGACAAGATCTTGTCATTTTGTACAGCATCCCAAAGGGGTTAAAAGAGAAAAATGCCTTAAAACAACTGGTTGCAGTTGGAATGTCTATATTTTATTGTTCTGAAATGTGTGCATGTGGGGGGGCGCGGGGGGAGCAAGTATTTCTCAATGCAGATTCCTCTCTAATTCCTAGTGATGCGCATGTACGTGGGCAGCCAAGCAAGAAGCCCCCGAATTCAGCCCTCAAATATTCTGACCCCACACCAGCAGAAACATCATTCCATTAGGTCCAAACTAGCACTCCAGTTACATTTTTCTCTTGAAGATAACAGTGAACTGAGTATGAGGCCTTTGGAACCGCTGTATTCAAGCCTTTGTTTGAACAGGTTGTCTTTTCTTCCTCATTCAGTCTGCAGCACACTGTCGGAGTGAGTCCTGCTGTTAGCTAGCCAGGGGTCCCGAGAGAGGACATGCTGGGTTCTGTATGTTTAACTTTTTATCCTTTGTGTCAACCAGTTATGTTTCTAAAACATTTTCAATCCCCTAGCTTCACAGAAAACAAATAACTCTGCACAGCGCCCCCACCTTCCTTCATCCCTCATAAATAATCGCCAAGAAGGAGGGCAGCCGCGGAGACAGAGCCTGAATGCTGAAGAGACCGGTGCAGCTGGCTTCAGCTCCACCTGAGAGAATCATTTTGCAACTGGGCCACAAAGGCTAGAAATGAATCCCACATTTTCGTAGTGCGGTAGGAACTGAGTACTGCCCGCCGGGCACGGCAGCGATCTCTCTTCGAGTCAAAATCCTGACTGGGTGTCCAGAAGAGCTTAGGGTTTACAGTCCTAGTCCAGACTTGCTAAGGTACTTCATGTGTGATTTAGACAAGCTAAAATGATTACCTCTCTAGGCCACAGAGTCTTGGTCTGTTTTGAATCACAATTGTGGGGCAGTTAAATATGTGGCTTTGCGAGCCAGATTGTTTCGTTTGGAATCTGAGCTTTGCCTCTTTGTAACCATGTAACCCTGTGCAGCTTAGACTTGCTTACGCTGTGTAACAAATGACCCACCCACCCCCGCAAAACCTCAGTGTCTTACCACAGTGAAGATTTATTCCTCACCTGGGTTGCACTGTGGCTGTGAACCAACGGTAACCCTGAGGGTCAGTGGCATCACTCCACGCCTTCCTCTTCCTCATCAAGGGATACAGTCCGGGATGGAGGCTACTCCTGGCCTCAGAGCTGACTATAAAAAGGCAACGGCCAGTCATGCGATGGCTCTTAAAGCAAATGATTGAAACGGGCGCACTGTCTCTTCTGCTCACGTGTCACGGGTCTAAGTAATCATATCGATGCACAAAGAAGTACATTCCTACCATTGGAAGGATAAGCAAGCCAAATGCCAAAAGGCAGGGGTCTACACTCCTCTTGCATGGAAGGGGCTCAATAATTGTTTAAAAAATATCATTTGCCTTCTGCATCTCACTTTCTTCATCTGCAAAATTGCACTGATCACAGTAGTGCTCACTTCGTAAGGATGTTAGAAAGATTAAATGAGTTTTCATGTGAAAAACATTTAAAACAGTCTATAGAATATAAGAAAACTTCATTAAATGCTAGTTATGATTATCTCTCTATCAGAAATAATATAACTTTTTCCTACCTCACAGAGATGTTTGAGGATCCTATTATTAATGTATTTGTTACAGGTACTATGTGAGATGGACTAAATCATATTACGTACCATACGATAGTCAGAAATTTTATTACATCAATTGCAGGCAATACTGTAGGCATGTGCCCTCCACTCATACCCACGGAGATGTTCACTGAGAAGGTTCCAAAGAGGATTATGAACAGTGGAATGTCCTTAGAGATACATCATTATTATCAATAGCAAAATATACTGTTTATGGAGCCCCTGTTATACAGGAAGCATTATATTCAGCATAAGAGAGGCAATGATGAGTAAGATCTAGCCCTCCGTGTGCTGACAACCCAACTGGAGAGACCTTCTTCATTACTTAGACTTAAGTGCACTAGACAAGGGCTGCCTAGATGGTGACACAGGTCGGAGATGCCACAGGCGGTCCCAGGGGGAATGTCCCTGAGGGCATGGGTAGGAACAGATACTTGAACCATCCCTTTAAGAAAAATGGGATTTGGGTAACCAGACCACTTAAGGAAAGGAAAAGGAGAAAAAGAAAACAGAAGGTAGAGACAGGAAAATCTGAGACCCTGAAAATGTGCAAAAGATGTTGACAGTTGAAATAGCACAAAAAATGGAAAATGAAACAAATCAGGGTACTGGCTTCTGGTCCTGGGTAAAATTCTCCTCTAGACCTGTGATTTCTTTAGGAATGTTTCATCTTCTTCAGGTTTACTTCATCTCTTTCCCTCAAGACCCCATCTATCTCCCTACACCTGTCTTTTTTATAAGATCATGGAGCACACAGAA
This sequence comes from Mormoops blainvillei, assembly GCA_004026545.1. Taxonomy (NCBI): domain Eukaryota; kingdom Metazoa; phylum Chordata; class Mammalia; order Chiroptera; family Mormoopidae; genus Mormoops; species Mormoops blainvillei. Next base: position 35,201 of record PVJD01003372.1, on the reverse strand, counting down.
TACATTTTAACTCAGCTGTTTAAAAAATATTTATCATTTATTAACATCTATGATGTGTCATTTATAAGGACATAATAATCCTGCTCGGGGGCAGTACGACAGGAAAATGCCTTCAGTTGATCACATGATTCTTCCCACTTGGTAAATGTCAGTGCATCTGACCCTAGTTCTTAATGTTGCTGATTGATTACAAGTCAGTTGCTGACTCTGGAAAAAACAGGGAAGTGTGAGAGTAATTTCCTTGTTAGTTTATTTCAAAGCATCTGATGATTGTGCATCATGCTCACATTTGGAGGATAATGAGCCTAAGTGATGTAGGCAAAGACAGTGGATTGCAGGGAGCCTGTGTGGAAGGCAGGGAGGATTGTTAAGGCTCAGGTGTCTCATCAGCGATAAGTGAATACTCCAATCCTATGTGTGTCAGTGGTTCAATCTCTCTAGTGAGAGCAATTTAGCAACAGCCAAGTAATTCTTGCTGTTACACTGCTGCCCCGTGATCATACCTGGCCCTTTAATATAAACCCAAGACCAGATGGGAGAAGACCTGAAAGTTATATTTAATCTCTTCTTTTATTCCCCGTCACCCTCACCAAGTTCTCAGTACACATAGGCACATGCACATACACCCATGCACACACCAACAGAACACCACAGATTTCTTCATTCTCCCGAGACCTCACAAGGACATCGAGATCAGGACTTCTGTTCCCCAGATCTTGTCACATAGTGCCTGACTTCTAATTGGGACCTCATGGGAATTTGTAGAGGGGAGAAAGCAAAGAGGGGGAAAATGATGAAGTTTGAGGCAAAAGTTTTAGAACCCAGTGCCTGAGCAAAACCCCAACCCCCAACAGGTGTTGGGGACAGCTCCTGTCCTGTGGGAAGGGTTTTGTTGGAATCTGGAGCAGTGGCTGAGGTCAAAGTGGCGGTGATCACCAGCTTCTCCAGTTCTGCTCCTTCTGGGCACACACCAGGGTTCTGCCTCCCCATTCGACTTGCAGTGATACTGGCTGGCAGCCTTGGTCCAGCCAGTGAAAGAAAGCTGTGTGAACAGAAGAGACCTGTGTGGTTTCTAGGAAGAAGCCTACAAATGCCAGTGCATCATTCACGATATCTCTTCCTTTTGCAATGGTGACTGGTAATGTTCCAGGTGGCATTGGCCTCTGTGGTATTCATCTCTGAATGAGAAGGACATGGAGCGGAGCTCCTGGAAACCTGAAATGGGTTCGAATGAGACCAAAAAATTAAACTTCTAAGATTTAGGAGCTGTTTCTTCGTTGACGATAACCTAGTCCGTCCTGAGAGATAAAGTCAGGATATAGGCCCATCTCATCCAGAAAAGGGAAGCACAGTGCATCAGGGGAAGCTCTATGACCCAGGATTTATTCCTGGGGACACCCGAAGGCTCATTTTCTTGGCAGCAACAGATCATAGCCAGGTCACTGGGTCCAGGCCTTACTCTGTGTTCCTGTGCGTGTGTTTGTTGAGCAAGGACAAGTGGAAAAGATACCCCAGCATATTGCCCCGCTCCCTGTCTCTGGCTAACTGGGGTGTGAAGGCGGGGCAGAAGTTCCATCCCCAGATATGGACAAACCATAGGTTCACTGCACCCCCACCACCACCACCAAGGACCTGGGGAAAGCAGTCGGAAAATCAGGCCATGGCTTATGTATTTTCATCACTGAACTCAGACGCCCATCTGTTCTTAAGGTTTGTTCTGACTCGGAAGTTTGCCTTCTTCAGTGTTGGTTCCAATTTTCTATCTGCCTGTGCAGCTTTGTTGCCCATCTGTTGTCTTCCTCAGGCCAACACCTTCCAAAGACTAGAAGGAAAAACCCCTGTGCCCTCTTGTTTCAAAGCAGCCCATCTTTTTTGCCTGCCCGCTGAATTCCCGGTCCCTGGGTGAGAGTGACCTTCATAGACAGAGATGACTCATAACCAATGATGGCACTGAAGACTCAAAGGTTTCACCTCAGCTCTGTTTACCACCCCCGTCCCAGGCTCTTTGGGAAAACTCACCACTCCCAGGCATCCCTCTCCTTCCTTCTGACTACCATTTCCCTCCTGCATCCTGTTTCCTCACTTGTGCAATATTAGAATTACCAGTACAATACAGCCATTCCCAAAAAATGGAATGGAAGGGAAACTCTTCAAAGCCCAAGAAAAGGAGTTAAGGATGGGGCACCAAAGTATCTTTTCTTGGGCTGGCCCTCCCAGAATCCTTTAGGTCTTTCTGTTGTACAATTAATGATCTCTTCAAGACAACGGTCTCAGTCTAGAAATCACAACCATAAGAGGTTTATCTTATTACTCAGTTTTTCTAGGCGTCCCAGCTCTGAGAACTTCCACCTTCACTTAAACCACAGACCCCGTGGCTTTGCCTACGAGACCACCTGACCTCTTCCGGTGCCTAGTCCTCAGCCCGTCAGAGGAACTGCCTTTTGATAGCAGCATGGACCACTTTGGGAGGCTCTCTCGAGCACAGCTTTGAAAGTTCACTTTTCTTGTCGTTTCTGTAGTCATTATACAAAATGACAAGCTGTTCTTTAGATTTCAGCCTCCACACCACGGAAACCAAAGACTTCCCAACTTTGAGGTGTGTCAGTCAGGGGTCACTTAGAAATCCAACTTAACAAGATTGCTTCCCTCACTGAGTGAGCTATTTAATTCTGTTTTTAGCCCTGTTCTGCTGCTGATTGATTGGCAGACACAATTGTTTCAAGGTTACTACCAAAGTGCTGTATGTGCCCATGTGCAGCATGTTTTCTGGAACTCATGTGCAGCCAGAATATGGTTTAGGTCTTTATTTTTACTGAAGCAAATATGAGAAGTACACATACCTATGGTCTTCCTTTTTAATCTGGCATCAAATATTTTATATTATTAGCTATTAGTTATTTACCTCAGACTTTTTCTGGTTCTTGTTCTCTAGTTGTATCTTAAATGTTGGCGCTTTCTGAAGTTATATGCCTGTTAGAATTCCTTTTCCCCTTGACATACTCTCTGTAAGTTTCTGTATACCCCCATTTCTTTAAGAACCACAGTATCTGATGACTCAAAATCATGATTGTCCACTGGATCCCTCTCTTGAGCTGTATCGCTGTACCTACCTTCATACCTGGATGCTGTATTTTATTGTGTCCCAACCAAACCCCCGGCTCACCATGTGCAGTATACTTATCACCTTTGCATGCTGCCCCACTACTCTGCACACCAACCTCTAAGACCTCACCCATTGCACTGCTGTCGCCATTGTATCTACCTGCTCTCCTGCTCCTCCTGTGGCGGCAGACATCACTCATGGTCACCAGTAGCTAGTTGTTTTGTAGCTCCATACATATGAAAGGTCACACTTGCCTACCCATTAAGGAGACTTATGGCTATGTTACTAGTCTGGCCAGTAATGGCTTATGAGCAGATTAATGTGTGTCTGTCACCGCCATGCAAACACATTCAAGAGCTGGTACATAATTCTCCATGTTTTGTCCTTCTGAGGGAAATGTTGAAATAGTGGCATCAAAGTAACCTCATTCAGCCTGTATCCCCGCGTGACTGCGAGGCACAAATCCCCCAACCAAACTCCCTGAACAAGAAACAGACATTTCCTTTTTTAAGCTCCTGTGATTTGAGGCTTGTTTGTTAGTACATCATGACCTAGGCTTCTCTGACTGGTACACCTTTGCCGGTGAATGGGACACACTGAGCTAAGTAAACAAGCATCACTAACGCTTTCCTTTCCTTGATTTTCTATATCCAGATGGTCAAGAACCCTGATAGTTCTCCCTTTAAATATCCCTTAAGTCAGTTTCTTTTCCCTTTCCATCCTAACTGCCACTATTCCTTTTGCATATACGTTTTTACAAACTTCTGAAATGGGTTGCCTGTGTCACCCAGCTCTACCTCTACATGAATGTTCTTTGGTTCTTCTGGAATGTTTCAGAATAAAAATCTGATTTTTTACAATTTTTTGTGAATTTCTAGAAAACCTTGACTTAGGGTTCTTTCGAATATAGCCACTTATTTTAAGGGGTAAGGCTTTGGAATATCAGTATTTCTTTGTGAACAGGACATGATCTTAGAAATCAAACATCTAAAAGTAGATCTAAAAGACAAGAAACTTCATGGAGAAGGGAGGTAACTCTTCCCCTAACAATACTTTGTGAGGTCGAACCGCCCAACCTAGTATCAGCTCTGTCAAGAGAGAGGTGGGTGTGGGACAAGAAGCAAAAATGAAAGCAAGACAAGCAGACAATGAAACAGGAAGCTACGTGACTTCTCAATTCTTTCAGTACCCAGGATTTACGACAATCCCATTTCCCAGTGTAAGTCTAAAAACCAGTCCCTAGACCCAACCAGATGCTCATTCACTCTGTTTTTCTCACCACTTTACCCCTCTGTAGTTAACCACTCACTGTGAAAACAGCAAGCCAATGCTATTATCCCTGATTTTTAGGGAAAAAAAAGAAAAACGTTTTTGAAAATGAGACAGAGAATGACCATTTAACCACACCAATTCTGCACATTTGTAGCCCAGCAAGATTGCTTCCCAGGGATTCTGGTTAGCAGCTAATTTCTCCTCACACAGGGACCGACACCTGCTGCTTGTCATTCGTTTGTGGTATGAACCTGTGAGTTTAGAGAAAAGTACTGCCAAGCAATAATATCACTAAGCATTATTTTTATTAGTCATTCTTCTGTTTCCATAAGGGTTTCTCTATGGAGGCCCATGTTAGATATTTGGAAGACAGTAACATGGAATATGCAGAAAAGCAATGTGAGTGGTGGCTGTATATTCTCCTGGCTGCAAAGCCTCCAGGGTCTCAGTTGGAGCTGTATTTAAACTCACATATTTAAACCTAGAGGATAATTTCTAATGTTCAGTGCCCTATGGGATCTACAGCTATTATTTCCACTTTAGATATAAATAACCAAGTGACAGGCAAAAGAAAGGAAATTAGTGCTGACTCAGTCTCTATAAAAACTCTAAAAATTACTGAGTGTTCAGATTATAGTTTCCGAAGGAAAAAATAAGGTAATCAGAGAGCAAACTAATAGTTAATTATTGTTTTAAGAAAAAGCTCCAAAAACTTAAATACACTCAGATGCCTTAGGATTGTTTTTTCATCCATATAACACATAATCTAATTTTTGAATACTTATTTAACCATTTAAAAATTTATAAAATTGGTAGCAATGAGAATTATATAGACAAATTTTTTTTCAGAATGAATATTGTCCAAGGCATAGATTTAAAACACAGAAGTTCCCTCTTCCCATAAGTGACCCAAGGTTACCTCTGATAATGGTTTGCTATTCACTTCACCCAGAAAACCCCACAAAATCAGGCCAATGGAGAGGTTCAAATCTTTGTATTTACTCTAAGAACACTCATGAAACTGCCCTGGCTATCAAGAGTACACATATCTGAGAAGCCACCAAGTATCTGAAAGGTGTCACTTTACAGAAGCGATGTGTGTGCCATTCCGTTGTTACAATGTTGGAGCTGGTAGGTGTGCCCAGGCCAAACAATGAGGATAGATGCAGTCCCAAAAAGACTGCTGAGTTTTTGCTGCACATCCTTAAAAATGCAGAGAACAATGATGAACTTAAGGGTTTAGATGTAGATTCTCTGGTCATGAGCACATCCAGGCGAACAAAGCCCCATGGTGCAATGCAGCACTTACAGAGCTTATGGGCAGGTTAACCCATGTATAGCTCTCCCTGCCACATTGCACTGATCCAACCAATTGATCCAGAAGAAAAGGAAGAAACAAAAACTGTGGTCCAGGAATAAATTCAGCATCAAATATGAGGACTGTCCCTAAAGTATCCAGCCGTGTAATATGAAAAATGGCGACATTTATTGAAGAAGATACAAGATATGTGAAACATTGTACATAGGACAATGATGCCTCAGTCTCCTTCAAAGTAGGCACCTTGGGACCTCACATGATTCTCCCGGCACCTCTTCCACTGTTCAAAACACTCTGCAAAATCCTCTGTTGGAATTGCCATCAGCTGCCCCATCGTGTGTTCCTGTATCTGTCTCATCAACAGCCTGAAACACCTTCCCTTTCAAGGTGATTTCAGTTGGGGAAAAGCCAGAACTCACAGGGCACCAAATCTGGGCTGTTGGGGGCTGAGTCATCTGGGTGATTTGATGTTTCACCAAAAAACTCTGCATGAGACATGATGCGTGAGTGGGCGTGTTGTTGTGATGAAGCTGCCAATCACCAGCTGCCCAGCTGCAGCTATTTTCATCATATCACATCTCTCAGCTGATGAAGAACACTGAGGTAGCACTCCTTATTGATTGGTTAGCCTGGAGGGCGTATTCCTGATGGACAACACCTTCCCAATCAAAAAACATAGTTAACAGGGTCTTGATCTTGCTGCACCTGTGCCAAGCCTTCTTCAGGAGTGGAGAACCAAGTGACTTCCATTGGAACAACTGGGCCTCTATTTTTGGATCACAGCCACAGATCCATAATTCATCTCCAGTTATGACCTTCTTGAGGAAATCTGGTTCATTGGTAACGGTTTGAATCAAGCCATTAGCAACTGCAGCACAGTGTTCCTTCTGCTCTGGTAGCAGAAGCCACAGAACAAATTTTGCCATGACACATTTCATGCCAAGATCCTGTGTCAAAATCTTGGATACAGTAGTTTTTGGAATCCCCAGATCAGCTTCTAGTTTTCGCACCATCAGTTGCCAATCTTTGTTGATTGCAGCCCACGCACGTTCAACATTCTCAGCTGTTCTGCTTCTTGCAGGCTTTCCAGACGTGGATCACTTTCAATGGATTCTCAACCATCTTTGAAACATTTGTGCCATGCGTTCATTTGCACTGTATTCATTGCCTCATCTCTGATCATCTCCATAGTTTCCACAGACGAATGTTCAAGCTTAACGCAAAATTCAGTGTAGATTCCTTGCTCTACTCATTCAGTCATTTTGAATGTGACAGCCACACAGTACACATGCTCACTCAATGGCGTCTACCACCCCCGATTGACTAGTACAGTGAAGTCATCATTGTTCACACACGCGCATTCCGGTCCACTCTCCTTGGTTGCCCGGTTACAACAATGTCGCGCAAACCATTCTCGTTATATTAACAATGGGTCAACCTTTTCTGGACAGACCTCATATATACTAGTAAAAATAAAAAAATAAAATAATATGAAATAAAATAAATAAAATAAAATAAAATATAAACATGGAAGCCTCCCCACTGAAAATTCCCTTAAGGAAAAGATTTTGCCTTCTCCCTACTTCCTCCTCCCTCGACACGTCTCCACCTTCCCAACCAGTGCTCCCACAGGCCCCTATATCTTGGTAAGGGAAAAGGTGTAGGGGAAAGTGTCACAGGGTGGGGTGCTGCGAGGGCATGAAGCGAGAACCGAAAATATTAATAAACCCACCAAGATAAAAAAAATCCCCTGGGAAATCCTCCTCAGATGTACCTCTTTCCTCTGGGATAAGCAGTGGGTTGATTAGCAATTGACTAATTCTTTTATTGAACGCCTCCTGGAAGGTCCCTGGAGACGCTGCTGCAGTGCATCGGAAAGCACAACCCTACACAACCCTAAATGCTACCGATGACACACTGCTGTAGAATCTTTTGTCATTTCCTTGTATGACAGACTACTGGCTAAGTGATGAATTTAGGACAAGCTTATATTACCCCTAAGAGAAGAACAATTAAGCTTGTGTCCCACTAACGTGTCTCTCTCCAGTCTGTTTGCCTTTGAGCACTTGGAAAGCGATCCCAGAGTCTTTGGGGCCGACTTCCATGTGCTACAGGAAACTGCACTCAAACTCCCATCCCCCTGCAAGCCCCAGTCCATCTCTAAGTGCTCCTGTCTGAACGTACAAGTGCCATTTTATGTGCAGCATGGGCTCTAGTCACTACCATGGTGTCATTTTTTTATCATGATGTTTCAGCCTAGGTTGTCTTCTCATATATATCTTGGGATGAAACACTAAGGAGAAACAAGTGGAAACTAGTAGTGGACAGAAAGTAGAGCCGTTTAGAAAATCTGGGCACTTAGAAGTAATCAGGAAAAGAACGGCGCAGAGGTAAGAGATGCCATGGAGACTATCAGAGAACTTGGGAATCCTGCAAGAGATAAAACCCGAGTGCTGAGCATACTCCTGCTGCAACCCAAGAAGCCCAGCCCCCCATTTCCCACCCCCAACCCCAACCTTTCCTCCACTTGGGGCCACATTGGATTTCTCTGGGTTTTACAAGATATGCCAACTCTGTTGCACCTGTCTCTGTGCTTGAATTGCCCTTGTCCCCACACTTATCCCATTTCTTCCCATCTTTCAAGTCTCAAATTAAAAGCCACTTCATCTGAGAGGCCTTTCCTGAGCTCCAATCTGAACTAGATCCCCTACTCAGATCCTCTCATGGGCCCTGCACATTTTTACTCTTGTCACAGCTTATATTGATATGTGTACCCTTCACCGACAACCACACAATTACGCATGCAGTTTCAACTCCTCACCACACTCTCAGCTTTTTGAGATGATGGGAGCTTGTCTGTCTTGCTAGAGACTCAGGCTCTGTGAAAGCACAGTGCTTGTCACATGTTAGGGGAAGTCGTGGCTGTTGAATGAAAAAGGATGAACATTCTGTCAAGGAGCTAACAAACTAGGAAAGCAGCAGAGGAGATTATTCTGGAGAGAAAGAGTGAGTAAGCAAATATTATTTTAGGGGATAATTATAATAATAATCTTAGTTGTGTGTTTATTCTTTTATACTTCTCGGCAAATTTAACTTCCTGTACTTTACGAGGGCCCCTATAAGGAGAGAAGCAGAGTGGATGAATGCGCAAGAGGCAATTGGCAGCATATTGACCCAGCTCTAGAGATGCTTGTTGTGTGTGTAGTAGGAAGTTATTTTTAGCAACAAAGCCTTGCCTTTTTTGTCACATCTCAGGCTTTCCAGCTTGCTTTTCTATGACCTTTTCTGGCACACTCACACCACAGACAGGTCCTCTTCTGGTTGCAGCTGGATTTTTCAATGTTTTAGCAATAAGTTTTGCAGCCCCTTCCAAGGTTAAAACCCATTAGGCACCAAACTCTTGTCTGTCTGTTAGTTGGATCACTCAAATTTAGTTATTTCTGTTCCACGGGTACTTAGAAATTCAAACTTTGAAATGATGAAAACAAACCCTTTAATAAAAAAAGAAGTAAAAAGTAGACATGTGCATACCTTATTACACTAACAAAACAGAGATATGATTCTGCCATGACTCCCAATCCTGTCTCACAAAGGGACTGCTGAATCTTAGTCTTGGTCTTGGTCCTACATGGCATCTGCCTAGACTAAGATTTTACAAACACCTACGCTTAATATTCTTTTTATATTCAGCTCTAAAATGTCTAGAACCCTCCCCAGCAGGTCGGTGCAGACTACCCCAGCGTTCAAGTCCACTCCGCAGTATTTCAGAAAGTCTACTTGGCTGTTGCTCTTGCTCTTATTACTGTTCCTCTTTTCACTCTCATCCATCTCTGTCTTTTTGCTCTTGCACGTCCATGCACCGCATTACATCGTTGCAGAGAGGAGCGGCCTGTCCAATGTGGAAAACCACCACGCTAATTTTTATCGGATGAGCTGTGGGCACTTGGCACCCAACACTATGCTGTGCCCGGCTCAGTTCTCTGGCACGACAATAACTGCAGAGCTATACCAACCTGTGCCTCCTTCAGAGTGCTCGTTGCAGCCTTAGGAAGCAGATGATTCTCTGCAGTCTTATTGGCTAACGTGGCTGATCGGCCAGGATGCGGAGTTGTACCGTCTGTCCTGGCTTCATATTGCCACTCGCTCTGGTCTATAGATAGTCTTAGGTTTCAGTGATCACTCTGGTTTCATTGATCCTTGGTTTGGTGTACAGTAGGAAGGAACAATTCACATTGGGAAAGGCACATTGGGAAGACTACTATATTCTCAGGGGAGAAAAATGACTCTTTTTTATGTATGGTTTATATACATTTTGTCAATATGAAAAAACTCCAGATTATGTTCAAATTGTTCCTTTCGTAGAAGAAAAAAATCTTAAAAATAATTTTCTTTTCATTTTTATACTTTTCTGAAATGATCTATAATTACACTTTCAACTAGATTAACATTTTTTTATATTTATTCCCATCCTATGTATTAAGCAGGGCAAGTGTTGTTCTTTTCTTTTTAGGATACGGATAAGGATATTGAACTCAGGATATCTAAAGCTCCAATGGTCACACAGCTAGTCAATATAACCGAGAAAATACAACTCCTTCTTTCTGATTCTGAGTCCAGTGTCTTCTCAACATTATAATCTTTAATCACTGGTTGTAAAAATAAAATGATTTCCTTATCAATGCTCTCCTATACATTTCTTCACGTAGCCATGCATTTCTTAAGCTTTGGGGATATGGCTGGGTATATGGGGGTAGGAAATGATTGTCAGGAGCAAATACGGAAGTATCAATAAAAAGATAAGAAAAGCGAATGGAAGGTTAATGGTCCAAAAACTTTAGCATAGACTTAGAATTGGAGAAGTGGTTTTAGAGCTTCAGAAAGAAAAAAAAAAGAGAAAGAAGAAGAATAGGACTACTCTTTCCTCTCAAATACAGAGAGTACACACAGTTATTCCAATGGCATAAGCATTTCACAGGGGAAAACTTCCTGCCACCTCCAGAACCGATGAAGCTGAAATGTACTAATAAACCACAAACAGTGTCCAGCACTCCAGGACTCCCGTCCTTACTCTGTCACTACACATCTCCCCATTTCTCAGGTTTTCTACCTAGAACAAAAGAAAGAAAAGATATTTTTTCCTCTTCAGGAAATTTAGACATTAACAAAATGTTTTGAGCAGGGATAGCATGCCTTTAACATCTCTGTTATATCAATGACTTACAACTAAGCCCAACAGCCATGAAATCATAAAATTATTCAACCTGTCATGTGTTCATCTCAAGAGAACTTACCACGTGCAAAGCCTACACTCTTAAAGAGCTTTTCTGTTGAAGTGGGTTGTACCAATTATCTACTTTTCCCTTTCAAGGCAATAATTTAGTAAGGGAAAAAGAATAGCAGCAGGAAAAGATTTTATTTGTTCTTAGTTTTTTTTCAAATGATAGCTATCATTGAAAAGGTGTGAGAGGTATATATAGATTAGGGGGAAGTAAAGTAAATTAAAAACTAACAAGTCTGTTTGAAACTTCAGTCATCTTCATTAAAATGCTTCTCAGGAGCATTCAAGATGATGACTGATCAAGTATTAGCAACGATCAAAGGTAGTCATCATCTTTCCCCTCATGAAACACTTTAAAAATAATCCTTGTGACTTCTGGCCAAGATGGAGGCATAGGTAGATACATTTTGCCTACTTTCAAACAAATGAAGGACAACAACAAACTTAAAAACAAAAAATAACCAGAACTGCCAGGAAATCAAACTGTATGGAAGTCCAACAACAAAGGAGTTAAACAAGAAACATTCATCCCAACTGGTAGGAGGGGTGGAGACGGGCACCTGGGGCAGAGAAGATGCACAGCAAGGCTGCAGCTGGAGGACTGGGCAGTCCCACATTTGTGTGTTGATAAACAGGGAGAAACAACTGGGGAATGGGACAGACCGCGCAACCCAGTACATGAAAAGAAAGCTTCAAAACCTCTGCTGGTAAAAACCTGTGGGGGTTGCGGTAGCAGGAGAAACTGCCAGTCTCACAGGAGAGTTAGTCTGAGAGACCCACAAGGTCTGTACAGGAGAGTTAGTCTGAGAGACCCACAAGAATGTACAGAAACCCACCCAACCTGGGAATCAGCACCAGAAGGGCCCATCTTGCTTGTGGGTAGCACGGGAAGTGACTGAAAGAAGGCCAAGAGCCAAGCAAGCAGTATTGTGCCCTCTCAGACCCCTCCCCCACATACAGTACCACTAGGCAGCACATGGGTTGCCCCGCCCAGGTGAATACCTAAGGTTCCACCCCTCACAACATAATAGGCGCTCTGAGATGCCAAAAAAAAAAAAAAAGGACCCCAACGAAAGAACAGATCAAAGCTTCAAAAATAGAACCAGGCAATGAAGAGAGAGCCAACCTATCAGATGCAGAGTTCATAACACTGGTAATCTGGCCGCTCACAGAATTGGTGGAGTATGGTCTCAAATTGGTCTCAAAAGCATTTGGTCTCAAATTGGTCTCAAAATGGAGGAAAAAATGAAGGCTAAGAAAAGTGAAATAAAGCAAAATATGCAGGGAACCAACAATGAAGGAAAGGAAGCCAGGACTCAAATCAAGGATTTGGAGCAGAAAGAAGAAATAAATATTCAACTGAACAGAATGAAGAAACAAGGTTTCCAAAAAATGAGGAGAGGCGGAGGAACCTCTGGGACAATTTTAAACACTCCAACATCTGAATCATAGGGTTGCCAGAAGGAGAAGAGGAAGAGCAAGACATTGAAAACTTCTTTGAAAAAATAATGAAGGAAAACTTCCCCAGTCTGGCAAAGGAAATAGACTTCCAGAATGTCCAGGAAGCTCAGAGAGTCCCAAAGAAGTTGGACCCAAGGAAGCTCACACCAAAGCACATCATAATTACATTACCCAAGATGAAAGATAAAGAGAGAATCTTAAAAGCAGCAAGAGAAAAGGAAACAGTTACCTACAAAGGAGTTCCCATAAGACTATCAGCAGATTTCTCAAAAGAAACCTTACAGGCAAGAAGGGGCCAAAAGAAGTATTCAAAGTCACAAAAGACAAGGGCCTACAACCAAGATTACTCTATCTGGCAAAGCTGTCATTTAGAATGGAAGAGCAGATAAAGTGCTTCCCAGATAAAGTAAAGTTAAAGGAGTTCATCATCACCAAGTCCTTATTACATGAAATGTTAAAGGGGCTTATCTAAGAAAAAGATGATCAAAACTATGAACAATAAAATGACAACAAACTCACAACCAGCAACAACTGAACCTAAAAAAATAAAAACAAAAACAAACTAAGCAAACAACTAGAACAGGAACAGAATCACAGAAATGGAGATACATGGAGGGTTATCAGCGGGGAGGGGGAGGGTGGAGAATGGGGGAAAAGGTACAGGGAAAAAGAAGCATAAATGGTAGGTACAAAATAGACGGGGGAGGTTAAGAATAGTATAGGAAAGGGAGAAACTTGTATGTGCGACCCATGGACATGAACTAAGTGGGGGAATTCTGGTCAGGGGAGAGGTGCATGGTGGGAGGGAATAAAGGGGAGACAAAAAATGAGACAACTGTAATAGCATAATCAATAAAATATACTTTAAAAATTAATCATTGCAGCATGTCACAAAAGTCAGTGAACAGGAATTTATAGATAGAAACTATACCATCAGTATTTCTGATTCTTCAAATTTAGGAAGAGGTGCAGGTCAGTAGGCCATTCTAGTGCCAGTGGCCAGAGCCACAGACTGGAAGAAACCACCCCAGACATGTTTTTTGATGAGCTCTGCTTCAGAATTTCTATTGTTCTGCATTTCTGTACTGGCTATGGGTTAGGTGGTGCTATTGTCAATCTGGTGTATGAGTCTAAACAAAATGAGAACCACTTGGGATTTATTAATGCTGATTTCATGTTGGGTGAGAGAGAGCCAAGAGGAGGTGTCAACTCAGGTTTGCGTCTGTTCTGTGACTGGATAAATGTACGTTGCTTTCCATTTACAGAAAATGGCACTTGTCCTGCTCTTGTGGTGCTAAAATGGATAAGGATGAACAGTGCAGACAGTTCTGTCAACTGTACTTTAGGCTGTCTAAATTGTTTCTACAAATTCCCACCTACAATGGACAAGGTCAAAAGCATCGAGGGGGTGTCACCTCATTGAGACAGAAATGCACTTGGCTTCAAGCCCCACACAACTATCCCTGAGGCTCAAATTAGTTCTATAGATGCCTGAGTACTTTATCTTTCCATCTCACATTTGGTTTTATTAAGCACAGAGGACAGTTAATAAAGGAAGAAAAATTAGTCTAACCAGATTAATTGCGCTCCAGTAGAAGGGAGGGCGAACATTGCCATTCTGTCTACTTCCCAAAGAACAATGAAGCTTTTATTGTTGCCCATAATGCTGAATGCCTGTATTTGTAGTTCATTCTTTCTTTGGCTTCAGGTGCACTATAACACCAGGGGAGGAAGTTCAGAAGTGTGTCTCTGCTTCATTTCCTCCCGGAGAAAAGAGAGCTACATATACCCAAACAAAATAAGACACACACACACAATCGCTCACATGAATAGAACTAAGATAACTAATGTTCATGAAATGATATTAGTTAACCTCGCATGGCACCTTTCTCTGTATTTTCCTTAACCTTAGTTTCCATACTTCAGGAGCCATAAGAAAGGTGTAAGATCTTTAATATGAATTCCACATTTTAAAAAAGATTCTACTGGTGATGAAAGGAGACTTGACTTGGGTGGTGTACACACAATATGGTGTACAGATGAGGTATGATAGGATTGTGCACCTGAAACATATACAATTTTATTAACTAATGTCACCCCAATAAATTTAATAAAAATTTTTAAAAATATCCTAGAGGTTCATCCCCAGATATTCTGCTGTAGTAAACAATGTCAAAAGTAATACATCTTTAAGATCTATTTTTCATAAGCCCATGGATTATGCTAATGCAGTGAGACAATGGAACCCACTTGGAGAAACACTGTTCTATGATCAATAATCAATCTATGACTGATTATTATACTGATGGATGGGTTGAAGTTTCTAGTTTTCTTTTATGAAAGACAATTAAATAACTTCTCCCTGCTTTCACCTCACTACCTAAATAGAAATAATTTTTATCTTCTCAAGGAAACTAGTAATTAGATTGTAAAGGACTTCCAGTTCCATCTCCTCTGCTTTCTTCCAGATTCTATGCCATTGAGTCCTGCCTAGTTTTTTCAAGACCATCTTCTGGTGCTAAAAATAGATTTAGGGATGATCAAAATATAATCCCACCTAAAGACACAATTTTAGATTATCACTCTCTATTTCACTTAGTTGAGGTAATTCAATTTTGCATACAAACAGTAAGTTCATGGCTCTGTGGCAGATGAATGACCTTTGGTAGAGGCTCATTTAGAGACATAAAAAGTAGTCAAATGGGTAGCTTTGGAAGACACCTGTATCTCTTATAACACTTAAAACTGAATTTTGTGGTGGAGCAGCAAAAACAGTACAAATACGTGGAAATTCAGAGAGAGGAGAATACTTTCATTTCAGGGAAACATTGCAAGACATGTAACAGACACATCATCTGAGCTAAGAACAAGTCAGGAAGGGCAAAGGGCAAATGCACACATTTATTGAATGTGTGCGATGCACCACATATTTTATTTACATAGTAGAGAAAGAAAAACAAAGATGGCAGCACCATTCCTCTGGGAAGAAAGAATCAATTTTTATTTAGCAATACTATGTAAGTGATAGACAATTTAGACACCATGAAAATAGTCCAGTTGTGTAAGGTCAAAAAAAACTAAAAGTGAGTAGTCAGGAAAACTATAAAAGACTTTGAAATTGAAAAAAAAGCCCTGGCTGGGTAGCTCAGGTGGTTAGAGTGTCATCCTGTTACATCAAGGTTGCGGGTTCAATCCCCATTGAGGGCACATACAAGAATCAACCAATGAATGTATAACTAAGTGGAGCAACAAATCAATGTTTCTCTATCCCTCTCACTCTTTCTCTCTCTCTGCTCCCCTTCCTCTCTCTCTCTAAAGTCAATAAATAAAAATTAAATTTAAAAAAAGGAGAAAAAATTAGGGAGTCCTGTCTAGCTTACCCTTCCAGCTTATCCCTTCCTTTTATTGTCTCTGAGTTCTTTTAGAAATCAGTAAATTAAAGAATATTGGTAGTAATGCAAATGATTCATGTCCATAGATGTGTAAATTGTGTCCAGAGAAGATATAATATCTTATTGCCCTGTAAATATTGACCAATTTAGCCACATGTGTGTTATACTTTGAACTTTCTCTTGAACCATTTGTAACATCTTACTAGTCCTTACATTAAATAATGGGTTAAATAAAATATTTGTCATGTGTTAATATTTATTTATTTATAGTCATGAGTTTATTTTTAACAAAACCAAAGAAAGAAAATTGACCTGCATAAGAAGGTATGGATTTTTAGTGTCTCCAGTTACACAAAAATAATAATGATGATAATAATAATAAAAAGAAGAGGAGAACTGAGTGGTAGGGTTAGGGTCAGTAAATCCTGACAAAAGGGTAAAGGTTATGTGGAGGAGGGAGCAGTGAGCTGATCCGATGGCAGGGGTAACCTATGAACTTTTAGAATGGGAGAGCTAACATTTTTTATCGGCTATGCTTCCCCCAATGCTACACACTCATTACTCCCAAGCGTTGACTTATTCTCCTACTGTCACAGATGCATACTGGTCAGTGCACTGTCATAGGAGCAGAGCAGGCAGGTGGAGAGGTTGGCAATGCAGAAGTTAAAGCCAGAAGAGCCAGACAGGGGAAGGTTCCAAATCCTGCCAGATATCTGGAGGGATGCGGGACTATCCAATGAATGGGTGATCCAGCTGATATTTATTACATTTTTTAATTAAAAAAACTTATTTTTAGAGATCTCTTTGGCCCACAGAAAAATTGAGCTGAGGGTACAGAGAGTTCCTATATAGGCCTGACCAATCCCAGCCATCCTCCTCCACTGCAGACACCCCACACCAGGGGAGGATGGTTGTTAAAATCAGTGACCTAAATAGGCACATCATTATCGCCCAAAGCTATAGGGTACCTTAGGGTTCATTCTTAGTGTTTATATTCTATAGGTTTTGAAAAATGTAGAACGACATGTATCCACCATTGTAGTATTTAATGTTAAATTTTAAAGGATGGGTTAATACCAACTGAATGACTTAGCCCTATCCCAGTGCCTGAAAATCAGGTACCACATCCCACACCTTTCAAGCAACCAGACGAGGTAGGTCTTATTAGTTCTATTTTGTTCAAAAAGAAACTGAGGTTCAGGGAGGTTAATTAACCTCTTCAAGTTCAAACAGCTAGTAAGTGATGGAGCTGTATAAATTGTTCTGACTGCAGCATTCCCACTCTCGCCATTATTTTGTGCCACCTTCTAAAGTATTTGTACTTGTGGCAATAGTACCAGATGAAATATTTTGTTTGGCTTTATTGAGGTACTAAGCAAATGATGCTCTACCCAAAATATTAGCAATATCAAGAGGACCAGAGAGAAAACATACCACAAAGAGCTTAAACTTCAGTCAGCAGAGCTGAGCCTACAGGGACACTGAGGGCAAATACACAGGCACATTTGAAGCACGTTTTGCAGCCTCTCCACAAAAAGAACTGGGGTTATAATCACAGCATTCCCGCGCTGAGCTCCTTAAATGCAAAGGATCAAGTCCTCGCACCTTTCAGGATGAATGATAATTTCCTGGTAAAGAGAGACATATAAGACCTGTCATAGGCAGATTTTCTAATAATCAGGCCTACATTTGCAAGAGAATCAAGGTTCCACATTGTCAGTTTCAGCTTTTCTAGTTAAATTAACTTCTTCCTGATAATACATCCTTCTGGGAGGAAATGAAGGAAGGGTTGGGGAAAGGATATATTCAGGTGAAAGAAATATGCTACTAAATTTATCTGGCTTTGTTTGGTATGAGTCAGGGAAAACAAAAATAACCACTGAGATCAAAGCACGTGGGCACATATTTGAGAATCCAAGCTCCTCACTGTATTTCCTGTATAAATTGTTGCAACCACATGGCCATGGAACATCACCCTCTTCTCTTCCTAAAGCAGGCTTACTCTCTCCCTTCTGCTTCTTCCTTTTCCACCCAGAGTACCTACTTCAATAGCAGTTGCCACATCCTCAATGAAATCCTCCTTAATTTTCCTAGCTTAACCTTGACCCTCACTTTATTCCTTCAGCCACTTCTAGCCAGCTGTTCTCTGACTCCAACTTTGCCCTCCTTTATTTTTCTTCAAAGTATTCATGCTAACTAAAATTTATCGCATCTTCATTATGTCCATTTATTGTCTATTCCCTGCCCACCCAGCCACAAAAATGCAAGTGCCATACATACAAGGACATTTTCTGAATTGTTCATTGATGTTTTCCTGGGACACAGGAATAGTTTCTGGGGCACAGATAAAGCTCCATAAATATGTGTTGAATCAATAAATGAATAAAATATACAAGGCAATGGCTACAGAGGGCAAGAGCCACATGTAGAGCTTTCTCCAGTTCTTCCCTATTTCCCTAAGTCCGTTACCTCCTGGGACTAAGAAGCCCGTCTCAGACTCTGCCATCACCATCTGTCCACAGAGGGACATGTGAAGTTGTGTGTTTGTAATGTCCTATTACACTGATTGAGGCTTGACGAGAGTATTTTTTTTACCCTTCGACAAACCCACAAGCTCCTTGTGCATCTGATCATATAATTTTGCTTTGAAACCTGGCTAATAAAGAAAACAGAATGGTACCCCAAAAGGTAGGAAAAATGGATGGATTTACCAACAAAGGAAAATGTTTTCAGTTGCAAATTTATAAAATATAATTCATAATTACAAAATTGAACTAAGAGCATTCATAATTGGTCTGCCTACAGCCTGTCATATCTCAGGTATATTTATTTTCCAATCTTTCAGAAGTCAGAGAACTTTCTCTCCCTCCCCAAACCTGTGTCTGGCCTTCATTCTGCATGTGGTGCCCTGATTAGCCCTGTGCCAGCCCCGGGCAATGCTGTTTGTTGCAATTTTGAGGGTTATCATTATGGCCTTCACAGATGGGGAGGGGGCCTATCTGCAGACATTGGAGAGACCAGATTGACCCAACCAATAGGACGCCCTTTGCCAAGTCATCCATCATACGATCCTTCCTGATCCATTTCTTTCTGTCTTGCATCCAAAACATACAAGCAGGTAAAGGAGTCAGTCAGCACTACAGAGTGGAAAGTTTGCGGCCTTTACAATTATAGTCTAGAGATTAAATCATGACTGCGGAACTTTCTAGAGATAGAGCTTTGAGAAAAGTAAATTTTGTAAGTTTTAGGATATTAAACTCCAATGTTGAAGTAGTGACAATTCCAAGATTATGAAAATACAATGATATATAAAACAGAACAAACTACACATAGTAGTAACTGAATAAAAATATATTTTTTTAACTCCCCAAGTGGTTGAAACTGTATGTGCCCATTTATGAAACCCCACCCCCATCTTGCTTGCTTTCAAGTAAGCATCTTGGTTTCCCCTTTCCATAGTGTTCTCTCTATTGTAGGGGCATCTTGGTTTCCTCTTTCCGTAGCGTTCTCTCTATCATACGGACCATCTTTCCTAAAGTCAGCGGGTGCAGATGGAGCCTCCCTGACCAGCTCCCCACTCCACTCACCCCCAATCCCACGTTACTTACCAGAACATGCACAAACACTGGGCCATGCACCAGTATGTCTGCCTCTCGACTGCTTTCCTACTCACTAAAATTTCTTGTGGCAAATGAATGGTCAAGATACGTAAATCACAGATATGTGTTCCTAACATTCAGAAACTAAAATCTGAAGGCACACTGCCAACACCATGAAAGAACTATAGCTTTCACCATAAAATAACATATTTCCATTTAAACTCTATGGGAAAAGATTTTAAATAATTATAATAATTTTACTCATAGCATTATAGCATATAGCTAATATATTACTCGCAGTGTTTCTAAAATAATGGCATAATCTGTCATATATGTGACATAAAACATAATTGATTTCCAAAATGAGAATTCAACAACCTCCTTTAATATTGGAGGGAGAAGGTGTATTTCTCAATTGCGATACATGCTGTTACTACTTAGGATTAACTAAAATTAGTGCCACCTAGGCTCGTGGGACTCTCACACTCCCATTCTGCTTGATGTTACATTTTTACTAGGGCACCTCGGGGGTTAACGGTCTCTATTTCATGAGACATCCATAGGAATATGCAGAATACTTACAAAATTGGAACTATTTATTGTCTCCTCCTTGGACTGAAGGCTTGTAGTGGCCTCAGACTGTGCCTGAATTTCCTAATTAAAAGCTGGTGGAAATTAATCGTTTTTAACTCAGGTGTTACACAGTGCTAGGAAAGTGAATGTTCCCATTTTGCCCTCCAGTTTCCTACAGATGAAATGGAGATAATCTTCCAAATCACCCAATAAGCTTAAATACTCCCATCCACGTCACCAGCCTTAGTCTCCCTCGTAGCTCCAGAACAAGTTTTTCATGCATTTCTAAAGCTCTGTTTTAGTGAACCTGAAGTTTTTGTCATCCCCTTCCTGTAACAGGTTCCTTTGCTGAGCTTCTCTGTCTTGGTTAATAATGCCATCAAACCCTAATCACCTCTGCAAATTTTGCACTTATCTTCGTCAGCTTTCCCGTCCTCATCTACGGCATACAGGTACTCAGCAGACCCTAATAATGCTATTCTCGGCAACACTTATGCTCTTGACTGCAGTTTGTTTGTTGGTTTGGTTTGGTTTCAGCCTAGACTCATTCAATAGCATCCCAATTAACCTCAGAAATTCTGAACATTTGCCTCCCTTGTGCTTCGCATTCCCATCTTTATCAGCCAAATATATAAATCAGGTTAGTTCATTTCCCTCCTAAAAACTGTATGGCTTCCTCATTGCCTCCCCAAGAAATCCCAAGTTCTTACGGATTTTTAAAAATCTAGTTGGAAATTATCATTCTCGTCATGCTCCTATCTGCATAATGCTGGCTGTTTGATGTCCTAATCAATTTCAAAATGCACCCTGAACTGTGTGTCCTGATGTTTTGACTCCTGATGCTCCCTCAAGTCTCAATTCTTTATTAAAATCCTTCTCATCTTTCAAGACCCAATTCAGTTGCCACTATTTCTTTGGATTGTCTAACCCCAGGTCAGAAAAAATGCATCTTCGTTTGGATGCCTATAGTTTATTTGTACATTTACTTAGCACTTATTGCATTCTCCTCCCATGCTATCTTAAGAGGCAACATAAGGAATTTTAGGAGAGAGCATGCTAATGACATTAGGAAGAGCTGGGTTGCAATGACAGCTTTACACCTTACTGGTTGGGTGACCTTGGGCAACATACCTTAAAATTATCTCACCTATTTTTATCACCTCAAAAATATGGATAGTAATAGCTACTCCATGTAATTATTATAAGGACTAGAGGAACCTCTATACTTATAAATATCTGCTATCATTTAAATAATTGGTGTCAGAAAGAAATATTTTCTCTAGATGGCTTTCACTAAATAAATTCCTCTGATATATTCCCTCAGAGGGATAAAAACCAGCAACTTAGAAAACCTGAGATAACAACACAATTGTCTGAATTTCATAGAGAAATTGCATAAGCCCCACAGATTCTTTTATCTTCCATATACCCAGGAGGACATGGGAAATACCCTCAGGATACGGAGGAGGATATGCAGCATATCTTCTCGCTGAGACTGTTACAGTGATCACACTAGCTTTCATATGTCTGTTCACTGATCCCCACTCCCGTCCTCTAGATGGTAAGCTCCTTGAGGACATGAATCTTCTCATACTCATTCCTGGATAACCTCAGTGCCTCAGTGGCGTACACTGGTGTTAATAATGTTGAACCGAGTGGAATTAAACTTAACTGAATTGCCGCTAATCAAACCTACACTAACTAAACGTGTACATCAAAAAGAGAGAGAAACATGCTATTTGATATTCATGTTCTTGCAGCTACATTCTGCCTCCTTGACCTGCTGTTCTTTCTTTATATCAGCACGAGAAGCATCTCACAGCCTCCCTTTTCTTCCATTAGCTTCCATCTGTTGCTTCTGCTGTATTACATCCTTCCCGGGAAGAGTTGCTTTCCCTAATTATTTCACTTTGGTTTAATCTCCCCTTTCATGATGGACATGTTATTTGTACAATCTGTAGAGTGTTTCATTAGCAGAGATGTGTACACTAGGAAGAGGGTGTGTTTATTATTCATATTTGTCATTATTCCGGAGCTGCAATCACTTTTCTCATTTTGGCTCTTCTGAGCCTCCTCAATTTGTCTTCCTTTCGCTCATCTTCCTTCAAAGGCAGCCTGACTCCAGTTATAATTGCTTGGATCTGTAACAGATTAGTTGGGCCTTCTGATGTCTTTCTGTGTGACTTCACAAGACAGGGAAAAACGCACTGAGGCCGCCCAGCCAGCGGACCCTGGATTGTTTTCCCCTGCTCCCAGCACCAGACAACACCAGGCATTTCCCAAAATGAGTCCACAGCATGTTTGCTGACCTATTACCCATCTTCTGAAAGCAATCATTGAACTCATCCGTCTGCTCTGGCAGCACACATTCCTCCCTTTCCCTCAGTGAAATTAAGATTGAAGCCAAGGGTAATTGTAATTTTGCTATCAATAACAGCTCTTTCATAACATATTAGAGTCAAAGTATTATTTCTATCAGCTTGAAAGTTGGTGGTTAATAGCAGGATCTTTGTCTAATCCCCTCTCTTAAATCAGTGTCTAAGAACTACCTGCAAAGTTTAATAACACACAATTCTTATCTCAACTCCCACAATTTCAGATTCAGTGGATCTGAAGTGGAGCCAGGAATATGCATTTTTAACAAATTCTCCAGATGATCCTAAGACAGGTTGTCTAAATTCAACACATTTAGTACATTTAGAAGTGTGATACATTTCCACCAGATATCTAAATAACCATAAAATTCAGAGGAGAAAAACAAAGAAATTCATTCAAATGGTCATTACACGGTAAGACAGTGGGTAATGACTGGGTTTTTGGCCAGTTGTTTGTTAAATTATGAAAACAAGAGTCGGAATAAATTCAAGATTGGTGAATGTCTGAGACAAACCTTTGTTTCTGCATTTGGATGCTTTGGCCACAACCAGTAATAAACAATGGCTCCAGTATGAGTATCTATTGCTGAGGAATCAATTAACCCAACATGTTGTGGCTTAAAATAACAGTTAGTATTTCAGTTTCTATGGATCAGGGATTCAAGAAAGATAAGGATGACAAGCCATTCTGGTTTGCCTGGAACTCAGGGTATTTCTGGAACATGGGACTTTCAGTGCTTAAACTAAGAAAGTTCTAGAAAACCAGACAACTTGATTACCTTGGACTCAGCTGGGTGGTTCTGCCATAAGGTTGGATGTCAGTATAGTCTACTGTCACCTGATGGCTTGACTGTGGCAGAAGGATCTGCTTCCAATAGGGCAAACTTACTATGGCTACTGGCCAGATGCCTTCAATTCTTGCTGGCTATTGGCAGGAGGCTTCAGCTCCTCCCTATGCAGTTCTCTCCGTGAGTGGACACCAGTGTATCCTCACGGTATAGAAGCTAACGTCACCCTGACTGAACAATACAAGAAAGGGGTCAGGGAGGAAGCTGTAGGGCTTTTTCTAATCTAGTCTCCAAAGTCACATATCACTACTTCTGCTTTCTCTTATGTACTAGAAAATAGTCACTAATTTCAGCCCACAAGGATGGACAGTTAGGCTCTGCCTCTTGAAGGAAAAAATGTCAAAGAATTTGTGGATATATTTTAAACTACCACAGCTCCCAATGTTTTCTTCAAATTCAAAACCTTCCTAGAAGCTGATTTAGTAGCTACTCATGCCCTCAACTAACACTGAAAGAATTTTAAGTTAGAAGAAAACAATCTCTTCCTGGCATTTCTTTTGGTTGTTGTGCTATAGCTGACCTCTCTGACCTTCAGAAATTATGTTCTTGTTGCTTTAATAAAAAAAGAATAAACTTTAATGCCATTTTACTCAAAGAGAGCTCTCATTTCTAAGGTAAATGCCAGTAGGTTTCCTTCATAGCTCTAGGTAAGGTGGAAACTCGGCAAGTTCATAATTAACCAGGTCAATGTGTTCAGTCAAAAATTTCAGAAAACTGCTTTCAAATTTATTTTTTTAATTTTCATTTTATTTTTCTATTGAATTAGTAGCTAAGCAGAGCCTGGAAGATCACAAATTATCTATGTGAACGCAGGCAAGTACTTTTCCTGACTATTTTATATACATATAAAATGAAGAAATTTGTCTAAAAGTTAAGATATTGTCTTATGATTGTCTGAATCACTAAGAAATTTGTTAGACCTTAAGAGAGAATGCATCGAGCATATATCCTTGAATCTCACTGAATCTGGAACAGCAGAGCATATATTGGTGGACCGGTCCACTCCATTGATGAGCTACTGGAATACTCTAGTCACTCCTAAAGGGAGATACAATACCTGAGAGATAATACAATATCTGATGACCTGGATGACTCACATATCCTCAAAACATGTGGTTTTACAGACATATCACTTAAAAAAGCAAACCACCTTTGAAAACGAAAGGCTCCTGAGGAGTGTGACACTTTCACAAATATGCTAGAAACATCCTCACTGTCCAAATTCTGGGGGCTACAGGAAAGCAGGCAACGTGCAATGCCTTGTGCTCATTAGCCGGTTCCCATGCCACATGTGACAAACTGATATGTGATTGTTGCACATATCAACTCAACTCCTTAATTGAATTTCCCCTACATCATTCAAGAGAGTCATAATCTTTACTTACCGGTAAGCTCTAATAACCATAAAGATTACTTAAATTTCTTCTTCCCTATTAATTGGTCATCTCCTTTGTGTTTATAAAATTAATTTAGTACAGCCTCATACAGTTAGTTGAGTCTCTTTTATCCTTTCAGACATTCTCTCTAAAAATGCAATGACTTGTCTGCCTTAAAATTTAATATCTGTTTTAAAACATTGCATACATAGATATCAATAAAGACTCTCTCATATACAAACACAAAAAAACAGAGGAATATCATTCTCTCACCACAGATAAAGAACAAACAACTTTGAGAGAACTGTTACTAGGCAGAGTAACATAACTCAACAGTTAATGACAGAAAATGACATATTCTTTTACCTAATAACCCCCCCCCAAAAAAAAAGATGTTCAGAGGATTCTAACATAAGAGCTGTCCAAGTTGTGAAAAGTTCCTAGGTCCAAATCCCTCCCTACTGTGTGACATCCTTGGCAGCACACAGTGCCTTAATCACAGACTAACTCAAGAAACTAGTATCCGTTATCTTCGGCATATGGCACACATACAGTTGCCATATGGCATAGGTACAATGCAATGACATTTAACTTTTACAAATTCAAATATACAAGGTCATATAAAAATAATCTTTTTTTAAATAAACAGGTTTAGACCACATGGCTCTAACACAAGCCAGATACTTTATCTGATATAAACGCCAACAAAACAGAAATTTCTTTCAACACTGAAGGGAAAAACTGGCTGTGAAGCACGCCTCTACTCATAGAGTGTAATCTTCCTGGGAAATTTAAAAGGTTCTTCTAAAGTAATTTATGACTACATGTAAGTTTTCTCATAAATCATGACTTTAGAGCCTTACTACAGAGGACAAGAATAGGTGGAGGATAACCTGGCCTCTTAAACAGCATAAAGGGAACCCAGGTACCCCAGACAGGTCACCGTGCCCATCATCCCAGCTGAAAGACCTGGCTCTCCCTAATCAACACAGTCACCATGGCTGTGTCTTCTGACACCGAAGCTGATATAACACTATAGTCAGCCAGCTTCCTGTTTATTGGCTAGCGTATGGGAAAGGAACATATTGAACTACACAGGAGGGTTCCAAAAACACTGAGAAGATCAAGGAGAGATGTTTCAAAGAGTTTCCAATAAGATATCTTGCAGTTGCTTCTCTTGTCTGCACCCCTACCTCCATCCTATTCCCTTCTGCTTGCTTGAAAAGACAATCATTGCCTTAAGTGATTAAGTGCTTCCTTTTCTTCTCACTCAAAGTTCATAAGACCAGGGCAAGGATTTCAATTAGCTTTTCTTCCTCTGTGAAGGGAAAAACAGGGCAAAAAAAAAAAGAAAAGAAAACTCAGGCCTTGGAGAACAGAGTTGTCAGGAACCATTTTCAATGCCTATGTGCTGTCTTTTTTTTTTTTCACTAGGGCAAAACTACAATAAGACAGCAAATGGGCCCAAGATTCAAATGCTCCTTAAATGAGAAGTTGTTATATTAATTCCCTGCTTGACACATTCTGCCAAACCACATAAATGTGTTACATGAAAAGACTATTTGTAGTTACTCAGAAGGGCTCCAGAAACACTCAGAATTAGAGTGCAGCCTAGTTCCTAGTTAGAAGCCTTAGCTCCAAGTTCCACGTGGGGGGACACTTACTAGTTGATGTACTTTGGGTACATTGCAAAAATTTTCTAAAACCCTGTTTCCTCACCTATAAAATGGAAAAATATTAATACCTGCATCACAAACTGGCTATGAGGAGTAAATGAAACCACACGTATGAAACTGCTTTATTAGCTATAAAACACTGTGATGAAAAACACTAGTGCCCAGTGGTAAAGGCTGGGGACTCTAGAGCTGGACTGCCTGGTGAGACAAGTGCTTCCACTATGTCCCAGCTGTGTGATTCAGGAATCCTCGACCTCTTGGAGCCTCAATTTCCCTTCTGCACAATGCAGATGACATGATGCTGTGATGATCCACCAAGCATTTAGATGAGGGCCCGGCACACTGCAGGCAAACCTAACTGTCAGCCACTATCGCTGTGTAAATGTCACTGATGTTTTTGTTGAGTAGCAATAATAATGAGCAATGTGAATAAAGAAGAGATACGCAATAGAAAGAAAATGATGGCACTACCCAAAATAAAGTCTCTCTTAAGAAGGGAAATAAAATAGTCTGTGCTAAAAATTCCGTATACCCAAAATTCAAACGTAAGGCCCAATTATGTATAAGAGCTGCTTTTCAAGAAGGAAGGAAGGAATGTTCCCCAGTTAGAACACAGCCTAGTTCCTTAGCACCCCAAGTGTTCAGTATCTTATTCTTGGGAGTACATCTCAGTACTGACTTTCTAAGAGTTGTCTGTTGTCACCAGGGGAGGAAGGACCATATGACACTCAAGTTGGGTTGATGAATCCACTTAAGAGTCAGGTAAAGGTGGGTAAAGATAAACAGCAAGAGATGGGAGGACTGATCCTTCATTTAAGAATTAGCACTGACACCCCGGCTGGTGTAGCTCAGTGGATTGAGTGTCAGCCCACGAACCAAAAGGTCGCTGCCAGTTCAATTCCCCAGTCAGGGCACATGCCTGGGTTGTGGGCCAGGTCCCCAGTAGGGGGCGTGTGAGACGCAATCACACACTGATGTGTTTCTCTCCTTCTCTTTCTCCCTCCCTTCTTCTCTGTCTAAAAATAATAAAGTAAATAAAATCTTTTTTAAAAAAACAATTAGCACGGACAGAGAAACAAAACACTATTCAAAAGGGGGAGGACAACCTATAGGCAAATGGTCCCATAATATTTGTTCAGTACACATCAAACCTATAAATGGATCACAGTGTTTGTCTTAGAGAATGAAGAGTTTAACCTTCGCCCATAGTGAAAACAGTGCCAAGGGGATGACTTCCCCAGCAACTCCTCTTCTGTCTTTTGGAATCTTCCATTTGAAAGTAGTTATAACTCCGAAGGAGGCGAACAGCAGGTGGGGACTCAGGACTATAGCAACAGCAACAATAGCTGTAATATTTTCATTTATCTTGCTCCTACCATGTGTCTGCACTGCGATTAAGCTTTTTTTATGTGCATAATCCCATTTAATCCTCCTAAATATCCTGTGGAAGTAGGATTACAGAAGGAAACTAAGGCTTGCAGAAATAAGCAACTTGTCCAAGTTCATACAGCTAGAAAATATTAAATCTGGGATCTAAGTCCAGTTCTACGTGACTCCAGAAAAAGTACCTTACGTCCCTATTCATATACATACCATATACCTATATGTTATGTCAGTGTGAGGTGAGTCTTACTTCTCACACAAAGGAGGCTAATGTAAGGACTGCTCTGGTCGGTGAATCCATAATATCTGTTTCATGCCCACTGATCGCACACGAATCTATTGAATAGTGAATACACATGGAATCTGCTTTCGTTGTTGCTGGTGTTGTTTTTAATGGATGACATGAGGAAAACAATCATAAACAGGAAAAACAAGCCCCTTTGCTGAGAGAGCTTAAAATCCAAAGATACAAAACAAATATTCAAGGAAGAGAAGTCACGTGAAAAGAAGAGCTAAGGCCCGGCCTGTTGCAGGCAGGAATGATCCGAAATCAATAGGCGGATCCCCGGCAGCACCAGAGTAAGACACATGGGTCCCTTCGTAGTGGCCAGGGCACAAAGTATGTGCAGAGGCTGTTGCTGCTGCTTCCCCAATCGACCAGAATACAGGGAGAGTGTGTCATTAATAATCATTAGCTCAAGGCTTACAGGTGCTACAGCAGATGTTGCCTGGCAGGAAAATTGGCAGCATCTGAGAACACAAACCAGGAGGTAATTTTCATCATGGGACAAATCTCAGAAGATGACCAGCTTAATTCAAACCACGTTCACTCACCCAGCCTTCAGATGGGATGGGATCTTCACCTGATCTGACTCCTGCAGGAGTTAGATTCCCCACCTGTGTGCTCCCGCTACCCCATGACTTACCCCCATCGAAACCTCTGTCCCACTGCTATTATGTTTGTTTGTTTGTTTACATGTATTCCTCTAACTGGATTGTCCATTCTTTGAGGACAGGAGGCATGTTTTATTTATCTTTTTATCTCTAGCACTCAGTACATGGTAGTTGCTCAGTTATTGCTGAATAAATGAGTGAATAAATGGATGAACCAATAGATGGATGGATGGATGGATGGATGGATGGATGGATGGATGGATGGATGGATGAGTAGGTAGAAATGGTAGAACTACAAGAATAATTTTTCCATCAACTTTTACTCTCAGAACCAACACCCTCAGAAGTGACCTTGGGAGTCATCCACTTTCACAAGAACATCCATTTACCTTTGGAAAACATTTTGTTATTTTACAATGTGTTTGCATATATACAACTCAACAGAATCTTCAAAACAATCCTGTATGACATATAGAGAAAAATGTGATTCACCCATTTCAAGAATGAGGAAAACAGCCTTCAAAGGATCGATCAGTGACTTTTCTAAGGTCAGGCAGTAAGTATATAGTGTGGATGGTAACATGCCTTTTAAAAGGCATCTCTTGACATGCCCCCGGGCCCTGATAGAGATGGACTAGTTTAACCACGAAACACCATGTCCATCCTACACTGCCCATCAGTGGGTCTCTGACCCACTAAGCAACAAAGTCGAGCTGGCCCACAGGCCAACCAAACTGAGCACTAGGGGGAACAGAAAGCAGAGACAAGTTGTAAGGTAGCTTGTCATCCGTCACAGTTACACCGCCACATCTCTCTCAGCTCGGACAGCGGCCACGTGGGAGGTCCTGGAAGATGAACTGAAGAAGAAAGAAAAAAATCTGAGACTGGCTTATACAGGGCTAGGCTTGGTAGAAAGGTGCAGGTCACAAATGGATGAGAGCTGCATTACAGTTTCACTAGAGGGTAGCCTTGAAAAATGGTGAAAATAACTTCCCAGTGGTGACTTGGACAGTGCATTGATTGTCCACTTTACGTGGCGGGGGTGGGGTAGGGGGCGAGGAGGTCAGAGGTTAATATGTATGTGAATTCACAAGCAATGGCAAATATCTTAGATGTTGGTCAGGGCTTAGAAAGTAAAAGAATAGTGAGTCAAGCCCTGGTCGGGTGGCTCAGTTGGTTGGAGTGTCACCTGTACACCAAAAGATTTCAGGTTCAATCCCTGTTGGAGTGCATATAGTTGGAAACCAATCGATGTCTGTCTGTCTGTCTGTCTGTCTGTCTCTCTTCCCCCCATTCTCTCCATCCCTCCCTCTCTCTACAAAACCAATAAACATATCTTCAGGTGAGGATTAAAATAGTAGTGAGACAAGACAAGGGGCTCTGGGATAGAAGCGTGTAGATGGAATACAGGCATAATTGTAAACCATAATAATATCCGCATTACCCTTTAACACCCATCAGAAAGCATGCACCACAGGAGGGGCAGGAAATTACCAATTAGATCAATTCAATCGGTCAGCTGATACTAGAAAGCCTGTATCAGCTGCCATCCCAAGTGCAAAGAAATAAATAAATAAAAACCAGGCATGTGAACAGAGTGGCTGGGATAGGGCTCTGCACCGGACAAACAGCAGAGACTCCCACTGTTGACCAAGCTACTGTCACCTCTGAATGTCTAATCTGAAAGCAACAGAGACTAAAGCTGGGATTCCTCAAGGAGACCGGCTGGCCACAAGGTGGCAAACTGGCTACAAAGGACCTCCTTAAACCTGGCAGGGTCCATAATACATTCTCGCTGAAATAGATACTTACTCTGATAAGGGTTTGCCTGTCCTGCTGGCATAGTCGCAGCCAGCACCGCCATCCAGGGCCAACGAAATACCTGATTCATAGCCATAGAATTGCACATGATGCCACACTTAACTAAAGGAGCTATTTCGCTATGAAGGAGGTGCTGGGGCGTGCGCATGACCATGGGATCACTGGTTGTGTCATATATCGAACCACCCACAAACAGCTGGTTTGGCATAGTGCTGTAATGTTCTGCCCCCTCCCGCTTCCCATCTCCCTGGTTATAAGCCTAGCATACAATGATAGCAAGGAAAGCTTTGGGTGAGATATGAGAGAAAAGTTTAAAATGAGTTGCCTTTTCAATAACTAAAAGCATTGAGGAGATTATGGAATCTGACCAAAGTGAATTAAGACCTGTTCCCGAGCTTAGAGTTGGGGAGTGGAAGATTTGGCATAGCATGGTTGGGGACAAAAAAATAAAGTAAAATCATTTCCTGTTTGTACTTTCCTTCATTGAAAGTGCTTAATAAACTGGTTACATTTGTTGCTTTCTACGCACTATCAGCAAGGCCCTCTCTGGGAGGGCACAGATGCGGCGCCCGTGCTGTGCAATTTGGTGTTCACAGATTGACTTCTCCAAAGGCTTCCTTTTCTCTAATGGCTGCTAAATTATTCACATCCCCAAGTGCTTTCTGAGTATGGATTGCAATTATTAAGAGTCCTTTCTGCAACACCCATTCTCTCTCCCTCCATAAACGAACCTTCTTCCCTATTGTCTTCCTCATTTGCAATTCATTCTCCTAACCAGAGCAGCTTTGTCTGGACTAAAGAGCTCTCTGAACATTTTCCATACAATTCTCTCTCACTTCAATCACGGTAGAAAGAAGGAGCAGCTGACTCACTTCAAGATTCACTCTTTTAAAAAAAAAGTCATTGTTTCCTGATTGGAAAACACTTTAAATAAAGTGTCCTAAATATATTTAACTGCTATTTCATTTTAATTTAATACTGGGAGGTACAGGAAAAAAGAACTAATTGAGTTTTAACAATATGCCTTCAAAAGGTTGAAATTTTTTAAGTGGCTTTTTATTGCTAAAGGGCTAGAAAATCTCACTAAATGAAGATTCATTCGTTTGTTTTTGTTTTTCGCCTTATACGGAATATCACCACAGGTACATATGTATATGTATACATGTACGTATACATCAATGCTGCCTGTGGCTGGCTCTAGCCACACGAGGGGCCATAAAGGCAATCACAGTCTGGTGAGGCCTGAGAGGGGGCTCCAGGACTCATGCCTCACACAAGGTCTGTCCTGAAGGTGTCCAGTCATGTAATGCGAAAAACAGAGGCTTTTAGAAGAAGATACAAGATACAAGAAACATTGTACATAGGACAACGATGCCTCAGTCCCCTCCAAAGTAGGTAACTTGGGACCTCACACAGTTCTCCCAATTGCCATCAGGTCTGAAATCTTTTCCCTTTCAAAGGTGATTTTAGTTTTGAGAAATGCTAGAAGTCTCAGAGTGTCAAATCTTGGCTGTAGGGGCTGAGTCATCTGGGTGATATGACGTTTCTCCAAAACAACTGCATGAGACACGATGCGTGAACATGCATGTTGATATGATGAAGCTGCCAATCACTAGTTGCCCATAGCTACAACCTTCTGAATTATCCAAATAGTTTCCATGGAGGAATGTTCAAGTTTAACACAAAATTTGATGCAGATTCGTTGCTATACTCACTCAGTCATTTTGAATGCAACAGCCACACAGTACACATGCTCACTCAGTGGCGTCTGCCATCCCCACTGACTAGTACAGTGAAGTCATTATTGTTCACACATTCACATTCCAGTCCACTCCCCTTGGCTGCCAGGTTACACTGATGTCCTGCAAACCATCTCATTGTATTAACAATGGCTCGAACTTTTCCAGACAGACTTTGTATGCTGAGCCTTCATCCAATTATGCTTTTCAAACACACATTCGTTTGTTTGTTCATTTTATCAGTAGAAACAGTGAAGCAAGAGTAAGGATATTTACCAAGACCAACTTAAACACACACAGATTAAGATTTAGTCAGAACATGTGATGTGATGTTACTAAAGATTGGAAGGTTCTGGCAAAATAAAGCCACTTTCTCTTCTGGTAAGTAGAGGAGATGCCCCTCCCCAACCTGATAGGAACTCCCTGGATTTTGCTGGATAAATGAGAAAGGAATCTTTCAGAGTCTCCAACCCAGCCTGAGGTATAAACAGGCCTTGCAGAAGGGGAATGTTGTAGTTTGCAAGTTGCTGCTTCTTACACCACTGAGAAGAGTATCAAAAGAGTATGGTTGGTTAAAACTGGCTAGGGATGTATTTCTTCCTGACACCTAGTATTATTCAAAGGACAGCAGATATGACTGAACGCATTTATCGCACTCCCTGGCTTGCTTTAATCTCCCACGATGGGAAGCTGTGCTCGGCACTGGGTGGGGCAGGCGGATAATAAGGCAGCCCACCAGGCAGCCAGAGTCGAGCATTGATTTTAGGTGCCAAAAATAGAAGCTGCTAGAGTGTCCAGTCAGGTGCCCCATGTCTAGAAGTGGATTATCAGCTGAACTGCATGAGAAGGAGAGATGTTTCCGTGCAATCAGATTGGTTTATACACAGGGCATTAACTCTTCAGAAATGTGCCATGTTAACCAATCAAAATGGCTTCATCTTAAATAAAGCTGGTAGTCTCCAAGGCAGCATTCGCAGCTCCAAACAGCAATAATGACCCCTGCTTGCAGGGCATGTTCCAGGCATTAGCACCTAGCCCAGGTTAATGGTACAAAGCACAGCTTCTCCTAACTGGTCATTAATCCCAAGTAAATACCCAGCAACTCAATTTCTGTGGCTTTAGGATAAACCTGAAATCAAATGGCCTAGTCAAACGAAGGAGATTTAATGCAGGAAAAGCTAATGGCCACAACAGCCTCCCCCTCTGGGTACAGTGAAGGAGAAGCTAATATAAAAAGCATTTTTCCTTTCATGATGGTCGAAATGCTGATTTCT
The DNA here is from genome assembly GCA_004026545.1 of Mormoops blainvillei. Lineage (NCBI taxonomy): Eukaryota > Metazoa > Chordata > Mammalia > Chiroptera > Mormoopidae > Mormoops > Mormoops blainvillei. The sequence goes on along the minus strand of PVJD01003372.1, from coordinate 1,819 downwards.
AAGTAAGAGCTTGCCTCCCTGACTAAATGGAGACATATCACGAACCCACAGTCAGTGAGGAATGAGCTGGGAGCTGTTTTTCCAGTTAATGATGATGGATTTTAAACTGATCCATTCACATCTGACCTCCCTTCACTCCCCCCACCCCGTGAGCAGGCTCGTTCTGCTTAGGCTGCTGTCTGACTAAGCAGTCCCGCCAGTTAAGCAGCGATGGAAGGCCTGGCTGGGCTCTGCCCTGTGATAATGAGGCCAGCACAGGCTGAAGCTCAAACAGATAGGCTTGATCGTTACACAACGCGTGTCCTTTAGCTCTGAAATTCTCTGCAATCATCACGCCCCATAGTTGTCAAACTGTATTCCGTGACGCGGAGGGTTTCAGAGAGGTGCGTTGTGGCTTGGAGGGGTGTGGACACCCACTGGGGAGGATTGTTCAGTGATCGGACTCTGGATTTACGCTTCAGTGAATCCATGCTTTTTCCTGTTTTATAGGTTGAAAGTCTTTGTAAAATTTTCATTAATAAAAATAGTCCTGCTATTAAACTACTCTTCAAAATATCTATTGTAGAGGAAATGGCGTTCCCATGCTGCATAGTTCTGGTAGCCTCCAAGCATGTGAAGTCCAGCCGTGGCCCTTTCCCTCCTCCCAACAACTTTTATTACTTCGTCCGCTCTTGGAAATTTACAGCACTGCCTTATTTTGCCGAATGCTATTTTCTCGAAAAAGCTGTATCCTCCTCAAGGGCAGGATAATAACAAACATTTCTTATCCTTTTTAGTGCCTAGCACAATATTTATACAGATTAAACATCTATTTCTTGGGGCAATAGTATAGAAGGCTCTAGTCCAAGAAATATTGGATCTAGCTAACCATAGCTTAAACAATTTGATTTTTGGTTTTTGTTGGTTTGGGCATTTGTTTTTGGTTATTTGTTTTTATTTTTTCTTAAGATTATCAAAGAAGTATTCAGATGGTAAATTGTTGACATTTGTTAAATGAGGTCAAAATTCATCATTACCAAGTGATCTCAGGGTAGCTACCACTGCTCCAGACTTCACATTTAGGTTCATGATGAAGTGTAGGCAGATAAAAGTGAGACGTTGTGCCAAAAACTGATCTTTTAAAAAAAATTGTTATTTTTTTCCCAGACACCTCCTAGAATAACTTTTTGGTAATCTCCGTGAAGAACTGTGAACAATCTGAGAATTTACCCTACTTGCAAACTAATATATTAGCCTATGACAGGTTCATGGATGTTGGTGGAAAACATGAGACTCCTAGTTCAGAGATAAAGGACTTGATTACCCATAGCAACGGCAGCAGCAAGAGCATCGGCATATTTGTGTCACACCCTCTTGCTCCCAAGTCCCACAAGGGTGACATCAATGGGTCCAGATAGATGCTGGCACAAGGAGTGGCCGCACTGTAAGAGAGGAACCCTGAGCTTAGCGAGCCCTGATCTTGTGTATGGGGCAGTAGGCACATTTGTTCCAGGCAAAAACTCTGTCTACCTTCCAAAGCTGGTCACTACACATTCTTTAAAAAATAATCCAAAATAGGGCAATTGGTACCTCTCTTCCGCAGACATGTCGAACCATGAGAGACCCAAGAAGAATTATCTCTCTAGCATGTTTGCAAGGGCTATGGCTGGCTGTAGTCATGGGCTCTCCAACCACATGCGAGAGCAACCTGGAGACTTTGACAGATCAGGTCACCACAATACCTGCAGCTGCCATTAAACTTTCCTATAATATCTCAAAAAAAAGGAAGGAAGGAAGGAAGGAAGGAAGGAAGGAAGGAAGGAAGGAAGGAAGGAAGGAA